>JAQIXS010000923.1:0-36515 GCA_034700785.1 Rossiulus vilnensis | reverse complement strand
ACCAACGGAACTATGGTAAAGTTTAGTGAGACCAAACAGACTGAATTGCAAAACATCAGGAACAACAACAGTTTTGGCAGTGTGACAGACTGCGTGAGCCCTGGGGCAGGAAAGAGGTTTCTGAGAAGACCGGTAAGCAATCCAAGATTTCAACAAGTCATTCCAGACGGTCGCCCATCAATGAGCACCAACGACGAGGAAAGAGTATTTCTGGCAAAAAGACCAGAACATGAGGCCAATGGAACTGGTCATGGACATGGAGTGAACTTCACAATTGGTTCGAGCTACCATTCGAACAACGTGGCTTCTTACACGGCAAGCACACCTGGCCTAGGCATGGGATCCACTTCCGGCTTAGGTCTCCATCGCTCCCCCAGTGTGGTGTCCACAGTCTCTTCAGCATCATTCGCCTATCTGAGCACAATCTACCATGGCAGCACAACGGCAGTCTACCAGCTGCCTCCCATTGGTGGCCGCAGAGATTCCATATCTGAGAGTCGAGGATGCCTAGCAGCGATGTCCACGTCCCAGTGCAGTATTGTAAAATGCACCTGCGACCCTAAAACCAAGTGCAAGTGTGCGGGCAAAGGCGCTCAAGCAACGACCAATGGGGGTCCTCCCAAGGAGGAGCCCCTGTCTGCTTGGAGAATAATGTTCGATGCGACATTGGTCAGAAATGCAGTGTTCCTACTGATTACCTACACAGTGGTGGCCAGTGGTATCGGTTACACCAATCTACTGATAGTGCTGCCAGCATACGCAGCTGCATCAGGGATTGAGAAGAGCCAGCATGCACTTCTATTGTCAATCATAGCTGGAGCCGACCTGGTGGGTCGCATTGGGGGAGCATCTTTCTCGGACATTGCAACCTTTCCTTGCAAGTACCTCTACATGGCAGGGTTTCTCGTTTCCGGTGTTGCTCTCATGTTAATGCCTCAAAATACATCCTTTGAGTGGATAGCTAGTTGTTGCGCTGTCTTCGGCTTCGCATCTGGCATCTACATAGGACTTATGGCCATCTTACTCGTCAACCATCTTGGTGCTGATAAACTCGCCTCTTCCTTCGGACTTAGCTTGGCTGTCAACGGAATTGTTATGTTGGGAGGTCCTCCTATCATCGGTATGTGCAAATGTCTTTTCTTGGGCAAAAAGATACCAACCATGCAAAAAATACACATTTTCGCTTTATTTTACCAGCGTAGACTTGGTCGTCTGCTAGGGTTATTTATTAAAAATTCAATACATTTGAAATGCTTGCAGGAGTTTATTAAATTTTTCATCTGACCACAAGTAACATGGTATTAATGAAAACAATTTTTGTATGACATTTAGCCTGATCTTTGTATTTTCTTTAATTCGTGCAGGTGTCATCAGGGAAGTTATTGGAAGTTATGAACCGGTAATATTTATGCTGGGAGTAATAATATTCTCTGGAGGTCTTATCATCATTTTGGAGCCACTGGCATCGCGTTATGAAGCAAGAAAGCACACAAACGTCTATGTTGATGAAGCCACGACTAAAGCTATACCAGTTTAAAAGTACACTACATGTATTGGGAAAGATTGTGCACTGTAGGTGTTGTGCCACTATCTCTTAAATATACACTGTGCCCGATGGTTGAAAATACTTATGAACTCTAGACTAAAATATTCAAACTGCTTGTTAAAACTTGTTTTAACTGGCAATTGTATTTAACAGAGCAATTTGATATTGTTAAGTACTCTACAGAACTCCCAATGCCCATATTTTTTAATATTTCAACTCCTGCCAGATGGCTTTGGCAATAATAAAAATACTCAATTTTTAGATAAGCATCAGATATACAAAATACGCGCTTACATAGTTGCTAAATTAACTCCAATGACTTCTAGAAATCTCGATAATGCAAACTAGATGTTTTTGAAAATTTGATTTGAATTTGCCAAAATAATCGAAATCGAATATTAAAAGCGTGATATTAACGCCCAGCAACCATTAAAGTTAACCGAGCGTTTGAAATTCCTCATCAATGACCTTGCAGCAGGTCATTACTTTACCTTTTTTATACAAAAAGTTAATGTAGTTCGGGTAAGTGTTAAACCAAAATGTGCGATTTGCCGGATGTTAAGTAGTTTTTTTGGTATGATATACACAATGTGAAAACCAAATATTTAAAGATCGAAAGATTTATTAGAAGAAGTATAGAAACTACTTCTAACTACAGAAACCATTCGTCATGTCATCTATGAATTTTTCAGTTTTGCTTTTTCTTCTTTTTGCAGCGGAAAATTTGTATGTATTTTGTGCCGTCTATCAAGATTTTAAAAACTTGAAAAATTAAATTTATTTCAAAATGGATAAAGCCTGGAAATGCATGTAAAGTGTACTACGACATTTTTCACTATAAATCGCATCAGACCCATTAAACCTCACACGACTGTCAATCATCCACTTTCAACACTTTTAAATTACATTAAAAATTAAGAATTTCTCCCTTGCAGTACACTGTGTATATACATGTGGCAGCGAAACTAGAATTCACTGACAAAATAAAAGTACAATTTTATTTATTACGAAGCCATTTATGATTGGGACATAAGGCTTGTTTTCGAATCCTACAGCTTTCATTTCGAAAATGGAGATTAGAGAACCATCTGTAGCTTCCAGTAGCTAAATAGGAGGATTGCACCTTCAAATGGCACACCATTAACTTTATTGTTTTATATTCTTTTCTCAAGGTTTCTATTTTTATTTCGGGGCCGCTCCTTTAGTGTGCATGTATTATTCAATACTGGGTACACTTACAAACCCCAAAAAATTGCTGATTGCATAAGCAATAACCGACATTAAACAAAGGAAAGAAACTCACCATGATTGTAGTGGTGGTCCACGTTTCCTCATGTAGTTTTTCCATAAAAACAATCACATACTGCAAATTTTTTGTCTTGAAAAGGTCAGACGAACACTGTTAGATAACACCGAGTCTCCTCGTGAATGCGACGTAATTCAGTAATGTCTTCATTCAGTCTAATCCTCACAACGCGATACAACTAATTAGCATATTGCCTGCAGTGATATGGCTCATGGCCAATAATCAGTTATTATATGCATCTAGCCTTTACACTATTTCGTAAATGACATTTGTTAACCAAATCGCTAACCTGTGTTTATTGCAATTGACCTCAAACAATGCCAACGAACGACAACTTTCTGAACATTTTTTAATTAAAATAAATATCTCTAAGAGTAGCCCGGAATATAAACATGTTACACGGAAAACGGACTTCGATCGAAGCATGCTCCACTGCATAAATAGGCCTGACAGCAGACCTTCATTTGAAAAGTGCATTTGTTGCACAATTTTCTGACTAATTAAATTACCCCTCTTTATTATTTCTCATCTACTCATCATGCTGTTGTTGATTTCGAGAGATTTTCAATTCTAGCATCGCGTCTCTGGGCACATGGCATAAACAACATTGAGATGGCCCCTATCAATAGGTGGAGTCCCATGAAGACGAAACAGTAGTGATACACTCCTGTGATATCCTTCAACGTTCCTAAAAGAACAAAATCAAGTCTTGAATTTCAAAGACCAATTCCTTACAAAATTCATTATGTTAAATAAGCTATTTTGGCCAGTCAAATAAAATGCATCCTGAAAACACTGATTTAAAGCCGACCCAACAAGATTTCCACACTGTAAAAAAATTGCTCGCACATTTCTGCTTCAAATGCTTATTAACATTACTAATTTTATTTTTCCCAGTAAAGAATTAGTCGTCCACTAAGGTCTCAGTTATTTTTCATAATTTGAAAATGTTTCCTTCATTTATAAAAAATTAATGAACTTGGTGGAACACTTATGCAACCTCTGATGTCCATTTTCTAAGTTTTCATTGAGAGGACAACCACGTTTTCGGAGGTCGCATAACGGTTTTTTCAGGTTTATTTAATTTTTTTTATAAAGAAATGGAACATTTTCAAATTATAAAAAATAACTTAGTCCCTGGTGGCTAATCAATTATATACTGCAGAAATAAATTTAGCAATTATAATAAGTATTTGAAGCAAAAATATGCGAGAATTTTTTTTCATAATGGGCATGGTTTGGGTCGGACTTAGCCCCAGGAAGTAATGCTAACATCACTTCAATTAGAAAACAAAGGTGCCAAAAGGTTTATAAATAGCCTACTAACTTAACAAAGCTTTATTTACGCGTTTTGTCAGATTTGAAAATAACTCTTTGGATGATATTTGAACTAAAGGATTAAAAACATGCAGAGCTAAGCGGACACCATTACATGTAGCTTGTTACACTTTAGATATCCCAGGACCCTTGTTACTTAACTCAACTCAACTTCTCATTACCCAACTACTACCGTGTATTGAATTACCGCACAAATATGAATGATATAAAAATGCTTTTTAGTGTGGGTGATTTCAACTTTTTGTCGCTCAGAGTACCTACCAGCAATAGGGGGAATTATTAATGTGTACGATCCCTGGAAAAGCCTCAGCAAACCATAAGTAGAAGGTAACTTCTCGACGCCGTGATTGTCAGCAAGAATCACTGGTAACAGCATGAAAGACGTCCCAGATCCAAAACCGTACATTGACGTGAAAAATGCCAATAGCGGATATGACTTCGCGAGAGGAATGCACAGAGTACCAATCGCACAAACAGAAAGGCTGTAAAGAATACGCCAGGTTAGGAAGCTGTCTCATCAATGATGGCTCATTTCGAGAAAATACTTCCATTAAAAATTGGTAATTACTACATGTAAATCTAAGTTGGACACTAAAGCCCGACACAAAAGAATGTTTCGCCACGCAAAAACTTACTCACCCATTTTTGTTTCAAATTTATTTTTCCTAGTGTAGAATTGGGTGTTCACTAGTTTCAGCTATGGTTTATAATTTCAAAATGTTCCCTTAAATTATAAATTCCAAAAATGGGCTTTTGTGCAATGCAGTCATGTATTGCGGGATGCATACAGTTTTTTCCAATTTATTCAATTTTTTATAGATTAATTTGTATATACCTTGAGAGTTTAAACCGTAGCTGAAACCCTATTCAACGATCTATTCTGCATTAGAAGCATGATTGTACGAGTAATTTTTAGCATTGTGACATGCTTTTGGCTCAGCCCTAAATACAGTCAATGCAGACCATCAGTATTTACTGTATTTGCGTGATAACCACTCAGAACTGCCTTCCAACTGCCTACCTTATCAAGAGCCCAGTTGACCTTTTAATATACCCAAGGTCCATGAACCATCCGTATGATATTCTTCCTACAAGGTCCACAGCAGAGGCGATGGATAGGATAATGCCAGCATCTAATTTGGAGCTTCCCAATTCGGCTTGGGCAAATGCCGGGGCGTAAATGAGTACGTGAGGAAAAGCCCCAGCAATGCAGGCACCAGCAATGACAGTCACTAAATAGGACGACTTTTTGAAAAGGCTGAAATCAAGGCACATTTTGATGAAAAAATAAATCTGCTTCAAAAGCCGCTTGAACTTGGAGGTCTTGTCCTTCAGGCTTAGTGTGCTCCCACTGCTGCTGGAGTCATCATCCGGATTGTCGTCCATGAACACACTGGCCGTTGAGATGTCGTTGACACTGTGACTCATGCTCGAGCTCAGCATCTGGACATGTCTGCATGATGAGGTGAAAGACGAACCCCGGCTTCGAGATCGCACCATGGTTTGGGGAGCCCTCAAGTGGGACCCAGGAGCCCAAAGCTCCTTGCCCAACGTCAAGTGAGAGCCCGTGAGGGATTTCTCACCGATTATAGAAGGGGTTCTGGATTTTTCTCCTATCAAAGATTGTGCTCGAAGTCTTTCTTCCACCTCATCAGTACGTAAGAATGAGCCATTGCGGTTGTTGCTATTGATGACCTTGATTACATTGCCATTCAATTGCGGGCCCTCTGACTTGGACTCAGTTCTGGGTTTTTGGGACTTCTTAGAGGGTTTTGAGATCCATTTGCCGTCTTTAGTGAAGAGCAATGAAAATGCACTAACGTGTAGCAGCACACCTCCCAAAATTAACATGGTCCCACGAAACCGGTATTGTCGCACCAGAAACTCCACCAAAATTGGCAGAGTAAAGGAACCGAAAGCAGCCCCTGACAGGCAGATGCCACTGGCCATGGCGCGCTTTTTCACGAAGTAAGAGTTTATGACGATCACACTAGGAGTGGTGCACAATCCCGCTCCAATGCCTGTTCAGGATAGAAACAACCAAGTGAATGTGTCAGTAACCAATCCTTCGAGACAGGGGTAAGATATAGCCATTGTATGGAGAATTATTTTTTGTATTGAATTCACGAGTCTTGGATCAATCACCCGAGGTGGACAATCACATTTACGTTTAAAAATGATTTGGATCAAGACTGACACAAAAGGATGTCCGTCATTCAGAATAACTAAACATTTTGCGTCAAACACTTAGCATAACTGCTAAATTTAATGTTTCCGTGTAAACTGGTTGTCCACTAGGGTCTGAGTTAGTTTTTATAATTTGAAAATATCCCGTTTATTTATTTAAAAAACTTTACGGACTTGAAAAACCGTTATGCGACCTGCAATGCTTATCTTCAGAGGTTTCCTTAAAAGGAAATCCGCGCCTTCACCCCCAACCCCGTTTTTTCACAATTTTAATTAAAATTTAATTTTTAATAAAAGGAACGGGACAGTTTCAAATCATTAAAAATAAATCAGACCATAGTGGACAACCAATTCTACAAGGCAAAAATGTGTATTATTTTAAATGGTACCGTTAGGCATCCTTTTTGCTCGGTCTTCATATTGCGAACCTGTTTAATTTCTATTAATATTAAATGTAATTTATGTGATAAGCGTCATCACTGAGCTTACATATGTTCGTTAATTCAACTCTGAATATGTCGATGTCTCTGATCATATCAGCTGTTAAGCGATAATCAACAAACAATGTCACCAACCTGCCAGTAATCCAAAAGAGACATACAAATAAAATATACTGGTTGCGAAGAAGCTAAGTATTAATCCAAGGGCGCATAATAATCCACCACAAAAGACCACATTTCTGCACGTGTAAATTTTTGCAAGCACGGCTGAAATAGGCGCTAAAATGGAGAAGAAAAAAAAGAACAAAAACAAAATTAAGCTTTTTTCCGTTCAATATTAGTATTTTATTGCTCATATAAAGGCACTGTCCTGCATGCGGTTTTTATGATACCGTTGAGAAAAACAATACAATTTAGTGATAGAGTTTTCAATATCACTTACTGTATATTTTCAACCTTGACTTATACACTACCCTTTTTTTTACAACCCACGAAAAAACACGGTTAACGCAGGTGCATTTATTTGACCTCTTAACTGATTGTGGATTAAACAATATCAAGAGGACTTAAAAGCTCAAAATCTAACGGATATTTGGATTTCAAATAACGCTCCGTGATTTGATGAGCACGATGAAACATGAATCGTACACACTGCCATATTTCCACTTACTGCGCAACAAATGTGTTGAAGTACAGTTTTGGGAAGCCCTACTTTTATTTAGCACAAGTGTGTTTTCAAACCATAAATTCCAAAGCAAAAGTTAACTAATAGCTCGACCCGAATTAGAGCAGAGAAAGTCTTGATTTTGACTTTGTCTCAGCCCGGCATTGTCGGCTATCATTTCATTTACTGTCAGCGTTATTAATGTATGAATTCATACGTCATTCTCTCTTCCAAAACTATAATTTACAGAATCCTTTGCACAATTTTAAAGATCATTTTCAAGATGAACCAGCATAAATTTAATTTTTTGTCACATTTTAGTTGCTAATAGTGGTTATGACAGATTATGAAATTTAGTTAAGATGATAATAACTTATACATTTGTACTGAAATATTTTTTTAAAAAAAAACAACAACTAGGAGAACATCAGGTGAAATTTGTAGTTTATTTTATAACCTTTTCATTTTGACAGTCCATACCACCCAGCAAAGAAATCTTAGGCACACATTTCATCCCTTCGGCATTGATTAGATAAATGTAAAGTAGAGAAATGTGTCCAATTTTTTTAGAAGTTGCACAATCCAGGAATTTTTGTACTCACCGAGTCCAATGGATATGGAACTGAGTAACGCTGGAATCCAGCCAGCTTGGGCCGCTGTGCAATCGGGAAATGTGTCCAAAATTTCCAAATAGACAGATCCGTAAGAGCGAATCATGCCAGGAATCAGCCAATAAGTTACAAACGTTGCGCAGACAACCATCCAACCCCAGCCGCCTTCAGGAGCTTCAGGGCCATCATTAACAGGAGCGTCCTCCTCCTCGCCAGAATCTTCTGAGCCATCAGAGTTTCCATCGTTTTCATCGCTGAATTTACCAAGTTTGTCGGTTATAAAAGGTGATTCCGTGTGTTGTACCTCGAAGCCTTTGCCTTTATTTTGAGTATCAACCAAGGAACAATGTTCCCTTTGGCTTCCGTCCACCATTTCTTGGCAGCTTTCGATATTTTTCACAGGTTCATTGCCATCGCAATTTTCTTTCTTCTCGATTAGTCCTCCGTTGGCTTTGCATACTTTCGCATCCAAGCGAGCGTCTGTGGTCTTCGTGTTGTTGGCGTTTGGAATATTTATCACGTCAGGAACATTGTCGACCTTTGTCTTAAAAAAATCGCTCCTCTTGCGGTCGTTTGGGCAGGTTTCATTGCTGACCACCATTTTAATTTCTGTTCTAATGTTTGAACTTATTCAGGTGTGTTTAGCTGGAGTTTTTCCTGTGCACCAAAGAATGTTAACAGTATGAAAGTGATACACGTTTTTGCCATGATAAATTCAATTTATTAATCTTCTGTCATACGCATGCGAACACACATTATCCAAAAAATTAGTAAACTTGAAGCCTTCAGATAAATACGCATGTAAAATGTCTAGAATATCCTCTATGCGTTCGCAAATCAATTCTGACTCCAATGGTCCATAACAATAAGGAAATGAATTTGTGCGCATAACATATTGCAAGTTCCAATGAGAAAACATGTAATATCAAAAGTTTTCTTATAAATTCAATAGGGCCAAAGAAAACCAAAGTGCGGTAGACTCGCCTGGAAAAAATCTGAGACTTTTGAATAAAATATCACAGAAGCCATACGTGGTTTTTCTGCATTGCGACTTGGAATTAAAGAAGAACCCATAGATATGAACAACGTTCATAAAATAAATTAAAAAGGACGGAGTAAATAAAGATAAAAAAATAACAAAAATAGCATTAACCAGTAAACACACTCCAAATGCCACATATACCAGTCATGAATCATGAAATAATAATTTTACTTTCTTTCCAGAAAACAAAACCATGCACATTTGAACCATAAAAGCCGTTAGATCCGTTTACAAAAAGTAGCCTATGCAGTGCTCATACAAAAAATATTTACAAATTCTTACTCTTAATAAACACGAATAAATTAGTGTTATACAAGTGCAACAGCACTGAAACAATTAAGCGTATTTTCCAAACAAATGTTCATAGTCCATCTAATTGTACATGTAGATACGTAAATTGTAGCTTTTGAAAACATTTCTTAGGCTTTTCCTCAGAGATTACTGTTTATTGGATAATTGAATTCACAAAACCTAATTTATTACAAGTCATACAATACCAAACGCACCACGAATTAATTTTAAAAAATCTTAACAATTGTATAAGGCTTCTTAAGCTATTCCGGAAACATTTCATGGATATTTATCTGATCGCAATTGTTCGAATTTTAAACAGCTAGTATGGACCAGCAAGATTGGGAACAATTTTGAAATTTTTAATGACAGTTCTGAAAATAAAACTGCTCGAAACCCTCATTTTATAAACAACTAATATAAAATTAACTGAAGCAACTACCTTCTTAAAGGACCTGCCAAAACCTTCAAGATTCGCCAATCCAACAGGTGATCCCTTTTCTTCAGCTTCAAAATTCAAAACGTTGACATCTCGGTCGAAATCTCGATGTCCACTAATATCACAGTCGCTGGGAAACAAAGCCTAATTCTTGTTAGCAAGCTGTCTCCATGCTTCCTGGTGCCCTTCAAAATAGCTACGGATTCGTAGGACTTCTCTAGCATCGGACTTGATTGAAGATTCCCAATCAAATGGGCGACTGCCTCCGTCTTCATCGCTTCTTTATATAAACTCTTGTTGACAAATAGTCAACTGTTGCACAGCACTGCCGCCAAGACAAGGGCGCCACGCTAGTCCCCACCTCTCAACGATGCCAAAGTGAGAGTGTCACTTGAGCAAAGCAAAGTAAGGATGAATGAGGCAGCCAGAAGAAACTGGTATGAGTTTTTTCCACTCCGCCATAAGCCACACACACTAGCATCGATATGGTTTAATAATACAAACGTTTCTAAGCGGCAAAAGCGACGTGACGCAATTCCCCAGTATTCGAAATCACGAGATGTTGAATTAAAAAACATTTATTGCAAAAAAAGAAATGAACATTCTGGGAATTTTCAGGTTTCAGTTACCGTGATGACAATGAGTCGTGCGCAACAATAGGTGCTTCTTCCACGTTCACGTTCCTTCTCTACCTTAACCAATTTTTATTTACAATTTTACAGCCGGCTATTTATAATTTTAAGGCTAATAATAACACCATTTGGCATGAAACAAACAACACTTATACTTGTCACACAAGCTGGACTCATTCCAACACCAGTGGTTGCTGACTGATCCGGCAGCAGCCATATGGACTAAAATTCAAGTAGCTAGAAAACAAAAACATTACGAAAAATATATAGGCCTACGTAAAAACACCTTGATTTTTTTTTTCATGTGCTAAAAATAATCCCGGCATGTGTTAAAAACTTAAAGTTTCTCCATGAGATAACTCATAACGTAATTGAAAATGAAATGAAAATGAGGACCGTTGGCCAATCAAAGAAAGTTGTAAAAAACCTTCAAAGTCAATATGGTTTCGCCATGTAAACATGGCCGGATTTACATTTCATGTTAATAAGGTGCTTAAGATGTCCTCGAAATGACAAGAATAAGGCCATGTGGAAAATACTGAACGTCACGGCAGTGTTTCACAAAAAGATCCACACTAAATTGGCACGACGTCTCACTGGTCCTAGGGTCTGTCCATAAAATGTGTCCGTGGCTGGCCAGCGGATGTGGGTTCACTCCTTCGACAAGAGAGGGTATATGGGTCAGCGAATTTGGACATCAAATTCGTATCTGTGTTGTGCGAGAGTATAAACTTTTGAGTACAGTGAAACCTGTAAACATTACAACTAGTGCAGTGAATGCACTACGCTAAATCGTACGGAAATTTGCCAATGGAACATAGAAGCGTCACTCACTGGATGTATTTTCCAATTTAATTGTTACATAAATGTCTCGGAAGGTCGATCTGCTAACAATAATGTCCTCAAATGCTTCATTGTTTAAAATTATTATTAATACAAATTATAATTTAATACATAAATGTATTTTTGAAATTTAGTGTCATCAATGCTCAACCCGGAAGGATGCCCAACATTAAAATAGAGTAAGGGCCGGTTGCATCAACAAAAGTTAAGCAAACCCAAGGTACCTCTGGTTAACTAAGGAAAAGCATTGCACCACAGCAGGTTACCATGGGTTAACCTTAACCCAGCTAATAGGTAGGGTTAACCTAAGGTGTGTAATATAATGCAATCTTCCCAGAATTCTTAGCTGCAACAAGTTAACTATACCTTCGGTTAAAATCCCCATAGTAAAATTGTGCAAAAAACACATATTAACCCTTAGGTTAACTTATGGTTATAGGTAACACCAGATTGTCTAACCTTTCGTTTAACCTTCAACGCTGCAACCGGCCATGAATGTTTACTTCAAATACTTATTATAATTGCTAAATTTATTTTTTCCTGTGATAAATTGGTTGTCTCTTATACTTATAGGATCTAAGTTATTTTCTATAATTTAAAAATGTCCTTTTTATTTATTAAGAAAATTAAATAAACTTGTAAAACACCGTTATACAATCCGCCGATACCATCCTTGAAAATTTCATTGAGAGAAAACTCCGTTTTCGGAGGTCAAACTATCAGACTATCAGAGAATTATTAGAGCTAATTCAAAGTCTAGTTAACAATCATTTCTGCACTTTAAAAAAATAAATTTTAAACTTATAATAAGTATTTGAAGCAAAAATGTGAAATTATTTTGCATGGTAGGCTTACTATTGAGTCAAGCGTAGTATGGAACTCAGACGGCACATATTAGGGACAATATGATATCAGTGTTTGGTACTCTTTTCTAATTAATGCTCTTCTGAACAGTAACAGGATTCACCATGCCTATAAGGTTTTCAACTAGCACCTGCTAAAATGTTTTTTTTCTTTTAATGACATCACTTCACAATCAATCAGCAAGAGCATTAAAACGTTCCCAAATTTTGCTTTTCTAACGTGACCATATCCAATGAGTAATATTGTATGGCTGGACGATAGTTTCGTGAAAAAGGAAGTGAAGTCACCACGATACATGCTAGCAGCACAATATTAAAGTTAAATTTCCCTCTTGCTGGCACAATATAGAAACTTTTCCAGTTGTAAAACATTTTGTTCACTACCGGATGTAATCTACAAAGAGATACGAAAATAATTCTAAAATAAAATTTATTTTGATTTAAGTGATGTCTTCCATATAGTTCAATTTACAGGGAAAAATTGAGATGCAAGAAAATAGGTCCCATTTGAACAATCCTACTCCTTATTACCTTTTTATCGAACCCTTCAGATAGACTTGCAAGCTAATCATTGTTAACGTCTCCGTTGCTCAACAACGCATTTGCATTAATTTGAATCCAAGCGTGATTTAACAATCCCTGTAGCCTACTTACGCACATCTTTATCGTTTTTAGGATTAAGCTGTCACTTGGGTCAACTTTTTTTAATTATCACGTGACAACGATGCGTTTTGTTTTCAATTCATAGACACGAGTTTTAATTTTCAAAAGTGACATCGCATGATTCAAACTTTTAATTCGTTCAAGAGCGATATCAAAGTTCAACAATGTGGGTTAAAACTTTTAAGATCAATAAATATGCCCAAAAAATGCAATCGCGTTTACATGGAGAAGAATATGAAGATCCCACGCACGTTCGTATTTTTAACTCCGGAGTCATGAAAGATGAATGTTTCTGCTCTTGAACTTCGAAACTAGAATAAGTTGCACGGAGACCTCAACCTAAATCACAGCAAGTTTCTCGAGTATTATTAAAACCAAAAGTGTAAATTATGTCGAGTTTCTGAAAAGGCTTGTTTTATTTTCACACACAAATGACATCACAAAGGCGTTCGCGAAAGGATATAAATCTCTTACCTGGCAGTCATGAGATTAGTTCATTTCAAGAAAACATGGTTAATAGCCTGCAGTTAATACGACTGAAAAGTAATAAACACCTTCGAATGCTCATTGCTAATTGAGCTTTTTATAGAACATCACGACATAAAATAGGGAAGTAATTACCAAGTAATAGATTACTCGAAGAATCAGGTGAGTTACAGTACTAGATAGAGCTGGAACATAACTAGATAACGAAAGTACATAATGTAAAACGATTCGGTTAGTTACTAGGTGGTAAGTTAATGGAAGGTCACTCAGTTTGGGTAAACAGCATGACTTGGTTGAGTTTTATTGTATACGAGCGTAATTATATAACTATAACTATTAATCTTTATATAACTATTTATCAGTTAAGAAGCTGTAATTGCCAGCAATGGTCAAAGAAATTCAGATTTAGCTGCAAAAATCAATTTTAAATTAAAAATGGCTTGCTATTAATTTTAAATTAAAAATGGCTTGCTATTAATTTTAAATAATTATAATGAATTATATGATATAGACGCTTTGACATGCAGATTTGTAAGTTAATTTGCCGTTGCTTGTAGCCAAGTAATATGCACAGTAACAGTTTTTGACTGTTTTCGTACTGGCTCTAGGGAGTAATTCACGTATGAATGACGATTTTTACTGCCACGTAATTTTACCAATATTCGTGCACCTTAAGTTTAATATGGAGTCATGTGCTACAGCTTTCTTTATGACCAATTAACCAAAACTAGCATCTCTTAGCAAGAATATAACTATGAGAGCAAATAACTGCCTACCATAAAGCCATCCAGATACGATGCCATTACATATTTTTATTAGATAAGTGAAGAAAGCGTGTGATATTACAACTGTGTAAAAGTCGTGAACCACCTGTTATCGCATGATTCCAACACGGTTACATTTAATATGAATAAATAAAATACGCGGATAATTACCTTTTATTTCGGCGGTTTTATTAGAACTGCTTTTCGAAATAAAGTTCATAATTTGTATAAGCGTACGATTATTAGGATACATTTGATCATTGTACATCTTGCTTAGCATCAACAAATTTATCGCCATAGACAGCTTGACGTGTAATGAACAAGAGCTAATTAGCAATATGGCTTTCGAAACATCTTGGGATATTTTTAAAAATCGAAATTCAGAAAAAGATCTAGAATTTCTTTTCTAGGCTAAGAATATAAACAGGATGATACGATGCATGCACTTTTGCGACCTGCAATTAGAACCTAAAGGTTGGCAACTCCTGAAACAAGAAACTACGAAACAAAACTTCGGTTTTTGGTAGTTTTGTTTCGGCAAGGTTTTGCGAAAATCAGAACGACAGAAAGAATCTAGATAAAAAATTTTTCAAAGGCACTTTACATCGTACTGTCTCATTTTCAAATGTGTGTAAGTTTAAATGTTGAAGAAAACATTATAAAAACGATAATCGATTTATGCAATCGATTTAAATAGCGCGCCAATTCTATTTCTCTTTGCTTCTAAAGTAGCATTTTATTTGCCACCCTGTATTTTAATTCGGGTATTTGGCGTTATACGCTGCTTCCATCTAGCGGCAAAATATAGGACTGGTAACTACCACTGTAATTATTTAGGCTTATCTTGTACACGATGGGTGATACCAATAAGGCTGTTTTAGAAGAATCTATAAAGAAACAGGGAGAATTAGTTCGAAAATTAAAAACAGAAAAGGCTCCCAAGGATAAGGTTTGCTATATGCCGCATTCATTTGCATGCCTTGCATTTTTCCGAACAAGTGTCTTGATGCCGGGTATGAGGTAACATATGGCAATTGACGTACAGCGTGCAGCGCACCTAGCACGCAATTTGTAATTTTCTTGCTATACGGAGTCCTACATGTAGGTCCAAACAGCTTTCTGATCAATTATTTTTTAATTCAAAATTTGGATAATCTCAAACTTGTATCACAGTGAACCATATCATCTTTTGAGTTGTGATGTATGGAAATGTGCTTATTCATGAATAAAGTCCACACGTGTCCCTCCTTAAAATTTGAATGTAACATATTGAAATTCAATTTACTCGAAATAAACTACACGAATCTCTGTTTAACAAACATCAGTTAAAACCTACAGGATTATTTCTTAAACGTGAGAAACGGAAAAGGCAAATGTTTTACACCTACGTGTACTTTGCAGGTATTTTCTCAGTAAACATTTCTTATTGAGAGGAACGCCATCGTTTAGTAAAAATTTAGGCTGATGTTTGCATAATATAATAGGAACAAGTATTACAACGCTCTTGGCTATAAACCCACTGAACAAGCATTTTTTGTATGATGATCGAATATTTCAAGTGAGAAAATGAACTTATTTGCCCTTTTTTGGACTTTAATTGCTAAATGCTCTGGTTTTCAAATGCCCTTATTAAATTAAACTAATATCGTCCAAGTTTAATTTATGGTGTGTGCATGTTATTACTTCCTACAGCGTTTTCTATTTTAGCCTATGAGCAATCTGTTATTGCTTGACTTTTGCAATTTATACAAACTTGCAGACTATTTGAAAGGGAATTTTCTGTCTTCTTGCATATTATTCCCATCTTCTTGGCTGATCCTCTAAAATCTCAATATCAACAATGGGTCTTAACTTTTTTGGAATTGGTTTTGCCCATTGCCTTTCAAAACCACTTCGCTGTCAATCCTATTCTGTGGCAAAACGGATTATGTGCTTACACAACAAGGCAAGGCAAAAAATGTATTTCTCAGCTTGTAAAATTTTACTCCCCAATGGGTCTAAACTTTCTTTTTGGTAAAGGTGGATGAAGAGGTGGCCAAATTGCTTAAACTTAAAGCTCAACTCAGTGATGATGGACCTCACAAGTTTACCCTCAAAACTGCAAAGGTACTGTAAGTTATGTATGCAAGCGTTTTGTAATGTTTTGTGATTAAATAGAAATGTGAACAATTTGACATATTCTTCAGGGCGCACGAGATTTTGGAGCGCACCAAATGGCAGTTCGGGAAATTGTATTCGATAAGATAATAAAATGCTTTAAGCGGCATGGAGCAGAGACGATTGATACTCCAGTATTTGAGCTGAAGGTGAGCTAAAGTGCATTATTTTACAGAGTTCTTAATAACGAACAATTTCTATTTAAACATCCTTTAAGAATTCGATTTGTTTCTCAAATACATGTAACCACAGCAATGCAAAAAAATGTTTTCGTCTAGTTTTGCTACTATTAATAAAAATCGATATGTTTCTTAGGAAGTGTTAACTGGCAAATATGGAGAAGATTCCAAGTTGATCTATGACCTAGCAGACCAAGGAGGTGAAATATTATCTCTGCGATACGACTTAACGGTAAAATTTTAATTTAAAATGCATAATATCAAAAGAAATTATATATAGTATTATAATGCATTACCCTTGATGTCATTTCAGGTTCCATTCGCTCGTTATTTAGCGATGAATAAACTAACTAACATCAAGCGTTACCAAATTGCAAAAGTGTACCGACGTGACAATCCTTCAATAAGTCGTGGCCGTTACCGTGAATTTTACCAATGTGTTCGTTGAGTAATTTATAACGTTTGTGCTAGGTTAGGCATAGTACTCGTCTCACTCCTGGAATTCACGTTTCATTAATAAAACTTTTTCCAGGATTTTGACATTGCTGGTCAATATGATCCCATGCTACCAGATGCAGAATGTATTCGTGTGGTTTATGAGATCCTAACTGATCTAGACTTAGGCGAATTTACAATCAAGGTATGGTGACACGAATTGGAAATTAATTTTAATAAAAACCGAACACTACTGATGGTTTGCTACGAAAATAGGTGAATCACAGGCAAATCTTAGATGGCATATTTGAGGCCTGTGGTGTACCAAAAGATAAATTTCGAACGATTTGCTCTTCAGTTGATAAATTAGATAAGGTAATGTTATAATTATTGTATGCTTTGCTTGTTCTGCCCAATATTGGTCTTGGGCATTATAAGAAGCACCTTAAAAACAAACCCTTGCGTCTTTTGTTTTATTTGCAGACTCCTTGGGTTGATGTTAAAACAGAAATGACCAAAGAGAAAGGGCTTGAAGAGACCGTAGCAGATAAGATCGGAGAATATGTTAAACAGCATGGTGGTATGGAACTCATCGACACGTTATTGGGAGATTCCAAACTTTCTAAAGTGAAATCTGCCCAAGATGGTTTTGAAGCCATGAAATTATTCCTTCATTATTGCAATTTACTTGGCGTCAGCAATCATGTGTCCTTTGATCTGAGTCTTGCCCGTGGCCTCGATTATTACACTGGGATTATTTTTGAAGCTGTTTTATGTAAGTAATATCCATTGGCATACTAACAATATTTTGCCTGCAATTACTTTCAATTAAAAAAAAGATTAAACTTATAAATAACGTTTTAGGAAAGCTCAAGTTTTATTTTAAATCTTGTAAAACTGTTTACTTCACTTATTGTTTCAGTTTTGTGAGCTAATTTGAATTTCCTTGATTTTTTCCAAAATAATGTTATTATACTGTCAAACCTGTTATACAAGCTTGCTTTAACATTTGTAATTATATCATTAAAGGTGATAATTTGGCTTCAACAAATGATTCTGCAGAACCACAAGGCGTTGGAAGCATAGCTGGAGGAGGGAGATATGACAACCTTGTGGGCATGTTTGATTCAAAAGGAAAAAATGTCCCTTGTGTTGGCATCAGCATAGGCGTTGAGCGACTGTTTTCCATTCTGGAGAGCAAAGCCCAAGCTTCTCAGACAAAAATCCGAACAACAGAGACGGAAGTATATATTGCAACAGCTCAGAAAAATTTATCAGATGAGCGTCTGAAGATTTCTGGAGAACTCTGGGATGCTAATATCAAGGCGAGTAGATAATGTGTTACAACGATTGCCTAAGATAACACTGAACATATTCTTAAACCTGTGTTTTGCATTCATTATAGGCGGAAATGCCTTATAAGAAGAATCCAAAGCTATTGGCACAGCTACAATACTGCGAGGACAATGGAATTCCGTTGGCAGTTATCATAGGAGAGAGTGAGCTGCAACGGGGTGTGGTCACCTTACGAGAAGTAAAATCCAGAGAACAGTCTGAAGTACCAAGAGAAAAATTGGCTGAGGAAATTCGGCGTAGACTTAAAGATCAAAGCTAAAATCTAAGCATAAATAACTAGCACAGCTACATTTGCAATTCCTTATTTATATGGAAATATGACCATAATAAAACTAGAATTTTCTCATTTAACTGCGCAGCATGTTAATTCGTTATATCGGCATATATTAGTGAGAATATAATCGTTTGTTACCTTGGCAAAAGGATCATGGGTGTGCCTGGAGGGGAAGGACTTAAAAGCCCACCTCCCTTTTTAACTAAATTATCAAATCTCTATAGGCCATTGAAGTTAAATTTCAGAGCAGCAAGTTTTTAACAACTGTCTAACCTGTTTGCCTTATTTGTCTAACAAAGATTAAAAGTGAAGGTCTTTGTGTCAAAGATATTTCATGGCTTTATTTATTTTAAACATTCAAAACTCAATTTTGGATAAATATGGTAAGACAAGACCTAAGCCCTAAGATGTTTATTTGTTTACTGAATAGTTATTAAAGTCTCAAGTGGAGCGTTTCTTAAACTGTAGGTTACAAAAAGGCTTGTGAAATTAGAATTTTGGTATTATTTTCATAGAAAAAAATTGTCCCTGCCCTAATGTCCATTGATGTGAGGTAGGACACAAGTTGGTCGTGCAAAAATAGGTCACACTTATTAAAGCGAAATAGATGTAATATTTTCATGAATTTAGCTTTCTGACATCTTAGATGACCTATCTACAGTATGACAACATCAATGATTAATGCACAGATTTGAAGATGCAACAATTTTTTGAAAAATTAAATAAATTAGATTAGTTCTAACTGAACTGTAAATGGGCAGACCTTAAAAAATTTCATTTTCATTTGATTTTGAATAAAAAAATGCAATTACAGGATTTATTTGTTCGGTTAGGTTAGGTCCAAGTTCGGGGTCCTAATAACAACATTTTGGTTGTTCACTAATTCCTTAACAGCTGATATTTAACCGATAAGAATAACAAAGGTCATAGAACACTCAGCGCTTTAGAAACAAGAGCATTTGTTAATCCTACATACAAAACATAGGGAGCAGTTAACGCGAGCAATAATCGTTCAATTAACGCTTGTATGTTCCTTGAATGGCAAACAACAGGCGCTGACTCCTTTGTTTGCAACAGAATTAAGCAGAAAATCCCATTTAGTTCAGCTTGCATTATTTCGATCGTTTATGATCCCCTTGACCAAATTCACGTGCTCAGAAAACCAATGGCAGGGTGGAGCCAAGGGTGTAGGCTGCACTCGACTGGAGGAAAAGGGAGAAGTTAACAAGAGTCCTGGACGGATGTATGCAGCGAAAACCAGAATAGTGCCCGAGGGGCTCGACAGTGGCCAGGTAGGTCTCCAATCGAAATGTCCCACTTCATTCCAGGTCGAGGTCGCTCTCGTAGCCCCAGCCATCTATCGATCGCCTGAAATGTATATCGCCATTCACGTACAACCTTGGCGATCAGACATATTCATCTGGTGTTCCGGTAATTAAGCAGAACACGTTCGTTGCATGAAAAGTTACAGATTATGGCTTAACTGTACAGGGCAATATTTCGAGTACTTATGTATGCATTTCCGCCATTAGGTGGGACACATTCCACTTTGCGTTTTTTACTTTCATGAAATGCAAGTAGCAATGACACCGACACGTTCGACAGGCTGTGGTAAACGTCTGTAAAGGTTTATGAAAAAGCTACCCGTGTTATGCTATAATAAAAAATACAGATGGTCCTTGCAAAACATTAGCTCTCAATAAATCAAAACACGTCGACGATTTTTCAATAACTTGAAATAAAATATAACTTTGAGCATATATGGTATAACATATTATAAATGTTATTTAGTTTTTCTGTTTTTAATTCGTTTTAATAATTGTTAGTCCAGTGGATAAATACAGTAAGGAGTAAATTCATTAATTTTGTAAAGTGCCTTTGGTATTTTTTTACAGGATTTTAGTGTTTAATGGAAAGTAAAAAAAAACAATTACGCAATTGCCAATTTAATTACTTTGTTAGGATGGGTGTTATTAACCTATATTTCAATCAATGACTTAAAGGAATGCAATCTTGCAATCGTCACTCAAATGATCAAGGATCTACAATGGGAGACCTTGCGATCAAGACGGGAGGCTCAAAGCATGGTAGGGTACTGCGTTGAATTGAATTGACTTGTAGACATCTTATGATATAAATGCCTAACATTGCGAGAGGTTAAGACATGAAATATTTTAATATGATTGACCACAAATGATGGGTTGTAGAGCATTTTTGTATAATTATTTGTGCTAGAAATACATGTAATTAAAAATGTTTTGTCATAAATAATAATATTGAAAATAACGCTGCTTAATTCAATTTCTATGATAAAAATAATGATGAACTGGTACGTTTTCTTAAAACACTTCTAAGAATTTCATTAAAGAATAGCATGCAAGCGAATCAAGTAACTTTTCTTGAATATTTCTTAAATATCCTTTAGAAATTATAAAAAAGAACGAATGTGCTGTAACTTTTTAATGGCTTAGGGCTTTGACTATACAATGGATCATTTCCGGTCTGTAGCTTTGGCTGTTTAACCACTACTTGACGGTGCTGAGATAGTTACGAGTTGCTTAACGATTGAGGGGATGTGTGGCGCTGCCGCACTAGGAGTGATACATTCCACGCAACTCATTTAAAGCAAGGTGAAAAGAAAAACCCAAAAGGCTATTTCAGCATTTACTGATAAATTTCCAAACCGGTATATGCAAATCTGCAAACAAACTTTTTAGCTAAGTTATGGGCACGTGCAAAACGCACTAGTTTCCGTTTTAATGATACTTCAACCAGAACTATGCACAAGGACTTCGGGTGGACCGCTTGGAGGAAGGTGGCGAACGAAGGTTGAGTATGCATTTCGAGCTGTCACAACCTGGTTTTCGAACACTGGCCTGGAGAAAAGTGAGAAAAACTCGCAGTAGGCAGGCCAAGCCGCCAGAAGACGACTTCGCCAATGTATGTCACTGCCAGGGCGGCATTACCAAACACGACAAAAGGAAAATAATCCACGTAGAAATGTCACAGCTTGCTAGGATAACATTACCAATTATACTGGAGAGTAAAAAAACAACTATTTTCACTGAAATTCAATTTACTGCCACCGGGAGAGGCGAAAATCGCGAGTTACACGCACATCAATATCTGAATAATGCTAATGAGGTTTTTTGTCCCTAAAAATAAAAATGTTCACGGCTACCTAGCCCAGAATCAGAGAATCGCCGTGGCCAAAGGCGCCCAACTGTGTTCCAACCCATTATTTGCAAATTGAGCATCACGGGGTAATAAATTTCCTTTCTGCTGCATGACCCTATGGAAAACTGAACGGCCTGAAAATGTAACAAATAAATGAGCTAATTACGTCTCTGCACAGCGATAACTAAGAATACGCCTTTGGGAGTTTGTGGGAATGGCACATTTGTGTGAGTATATCGTGCTTTTCTTAGGCTGCCATGGTTGCAGACCATAAAAAAAAAACTTTCTGAAGATTTCCGAGCTTATTGCTTTTGTTGAAGACCTACTTCGATCGCACCTTCCGAACTTATGCACATTTTCAAACACCTCCACAATGGGTAATTGTTTACCGCTTGCCCATTATCCCATAAAGCTCGGATCAAAAGAGCTTTTTTCTAAATTGAAAGTGGTCTGGGATATTACTCGTTACAGTTCAGAAAGTTATAAAAGTGCGTCTGACTCACTAACATGATTGTCCATTATCCGTGTAACCATTAACGTCAGTGTGGCCAATGTGAAATGCTCTCCAAACCAAACGCGCTCATTGATGCAGTGATCTCAAACTTATTACCATGCAAATAGTACAAAACTACTAAATTCTATCCCAAACAGTGACAGAACTAAGCGAAGTTCTTCCATAAACGAACAGCTCTATGAGAGCATTATTCTTCTGATCATGCTAATTGGATGTCATCTTTTCTATGTTTAAGTAGTTTTCTTCCAAAGATAACCATTTATAGTTATCATTAAATGATTTAAATAACGAGTATGACAAACTGAGCACATGCAACTTTCATGTGGCAAAAAATTAGTGCCGCAATAGCCTTCCAGTAGATTAATTAGTACAGGATGCTTTTGTCATCTGTCACGCTCCAATTTCGGAAGACTGCTTGACAATGCTATTTCGGACAATTAATATTAATTAACAGTGATAAACTTATCTATCTTAAATCTGTCTTCGAAATACGATATCACATGTATTTTTATTCAAATCTGACGTACTATTAATTTTAAGTAAAGCAACTTTGATTGATAAAGAAGAAGTTGATAAACTTGGCGGCCGTTTTTAGTAATAAAGGGGGTCAATTGCTTATAAATTGGGCATGCGATAATTCTGTATGGCTTCTTCACTTTCTAATTTATTCGCAATTTCATAATTGCACAATAACCAGAGACATACCATTTCAGTACTTCAGAATTCCATACTGTGTAATGGTAATCCACCGAACGTCACACTACCACAAGTGTAAAATATTATGAATATCTTAAATAATTCGAATATACTGTATGCATGCATAACCTTGCCATGGTCTTGCTTGTATCTTCAAAAATTTGTTTTGTAAATTGAAATAAATTAAATTACATCTGAAATTACATTGGAAAAATACATTCTGGTGGAAGCTGCGATGTGCCCATAGCCTATCTTTTGTAAGAACAAATGTGCTACATGTACCCATGAGAACAACCCTGTGCCTTAATTGTTTCAGGCACATTTGAACACAATGAGCAATGAAAAGAACAAGCCGTTTGTCTGTAGCTTTCCTGCAGGACAGAAAGTCGTGGTCGCAATTTCGTGAAAACCCAAATTCAAATACACATTACTGAATCACGCGTGCCATTGAAATCATTTCGTGCATTTAAGAGTGACAGTGAAGCCAACTCCCTTCGGCTAAATGTGGTACAAGTACCATTGACCTGTCATCTTTGCAATATCTAAAACCCCAAAGACAAGCAAAAGAGCTGGCGTAATTGTTATTCAGAAAGCGACCTACCTCCTACCCATACAATGAAATGCACACGTGTGATGCTGTGCTAAATGCGGTATAAAATAAAAGCTTATGGCTGAAAAGATAATATTCATCACGCCCTTCTTTTCAGTTTCCCTAGGTCATTTTCGAAGTAGTTCGTGGCACTCCCTTGTACTATATTGCGGATAAATTGTTTAGAAAATATGCGCTCAATTCTCCGGGAGAAAGTTTCACGCATTCAATATTCAGCAGACAAAAAATTCACATGGACGTACAGTTGAGGAGCGGGAAAACCAAAAGATTAGACGAACTGCGTTCTCCGAACATTCAACATGATGAAACAACAGATTTTCCGTGGTCATCCAACTCAAACATTCACAATAATGGCTTCACCAAAAAAGCCAACTGTTTTCATCTAGCGTAATGATGAGGAAATGCAGAATGCGATCATCCATAACCACTCATAATAAAATGTACCATTAATTTATGATTTACGAAGCCATTTATGACATGTGAATCTTTAAGACTTCGGAGTTCGTTTGCTTTTACGGGCATGCATTATGGGTTCTGTGAAAGAGGGCTTGGAATGTCAATAAATACATGTATGTTAATTTGCGAACCAGGTCAGAATTAAAAGCTGAATGTTATCTCATTGAAATGGTCAGTTTTACAAACACGCTCGATTGACCTCTTCAGCGTTGGGATGTCTCATTCGTTTTGCTTTCCCCGATACAGGCACGTTTGAAAGTAATATTATTGGAGATTAGGAGAATCGAAGATACATTTCAATGGAATATTTTTTCATTAATTATTCTTTTTGTAAAGACTAATACAATAGCAACGCACAAAAAAGCCAATAAATCGAATTTAATGGACACCCTGTATTTTTTCGTTTACAAATACAATCCAGATTTTCTGATAGTAAAGAACATCTGAATGAATACCTAAAAAAAACCCAGAACTTCCCTGTAGCTATTGATAAGATCATTCAATAAGGTAATCGAGAGAATCTTTAGGCTATACGCTACCTTAAATCACATTATCAGAATGTATTATGGAAACGTACAAAGGTATGATTTATTTAACAAATTCAATAACAGCCTGTAACGTGTAGAATATCTGTACGAACACTACATTTAATTCAAAATCAACTTTTCAAAAATTGTGAGTTTTGTTGTTGGTTGTTGTTGATTCTCTAGTTTTTAAAAGCTGAATTGTGTTGAGCTACTTCCTTAAAGCTTTACATTTGCTCTATGAATGTAAGAATGATAATCGAACCTGGCTATAATGCACATGTAAACAAAGTTTTACTCGAATTCACTTAAAGTGCGAACGCGTCATTCCTTTATCAAAATCAATAAGACTTCACTTGATAAACTGCAAATTCATTTAAGATTTACAACTTACGCGTTCTCTGAAGTGTAGGCCCAGATTATAATTATATTGTTGGTGTTGTAAATGCACGTACTGCAAATGCATGGAAAACAGACGTCCCCTAATGATTGGTTGTACCAAACACTTCTACTAAAATAACAAGTAGAGCTTTAATTTCTCGCAACCGGTTATAATTCTTAAGGCTGCTTTACGCTTTCATTATACATGTACATGTACATGTAAAGTATATGACATATTCCTATAAGATCTGGACTCTCGGCCTACAGCCTAACGTAACAACAAATCGACTCCACATCTCATTGGATTATGCCGTATATTATGATAATGTAAAACGACATTTACAATTCAAACCCTGGGCAACGTTAAATGACATGAACTTAAATAAGTAAACAAATAATTATAAATTATTTGTATATTCAAAAACTGAAATAACTTAGTACATTTCTTTGAAATATTTGGTTTTATAGGCTAAAATACGTTATATTTTATAGCCAACTCCATATAATTTTTATGTGGTTTTGGGAAATTTTACAGTACGAGTTGAGTTATAAAGATAAGTTTCAATGACAAGCTCGCTATTAAATACTAATAATCTTTTGATAATTAATGAAGGTTTGCAGATATATCAAGATGTCCACGTTGTTGAATTGTGTACAGAATTATTAAAATGAATGCAGGATTGTATACAGCAATAATCAAAAGTGAACCCAGCCTATAGCTTTGCGCTATCTTTATCACAATATTATGAATGTTGACGTTTGACGAAACAAGACTATAGTTTATGAATTCTGACGTGTTCATAATTTTCAAATACCTGTAATTATAATTAGTGCTACACACAGAGAAGCGAGTGATAAGAATTATTAATGAAATGAAACACAAAGACACTGCACATTAAACGAACCCATATATATATATTGCCTTGATTAACTAATTGCACCAAGGTTATTCACTTTTTCACCAAATAACCAGGTGACTGTGAGACCTTGCAGAAAATTAATCCTAGTCGCGAAAATCCTGCAGACGGCCTCCGTTATCTACATTACCTCTTATGAATTCTTGAATTTGGTATTTTTTTATGGTGGAGACACAATCGCTCCTTAAACTGCCAAGTCTAACGAACAGGAACTATCAAGGGTTATGAAACGCCCATTTTATCTTTTAAAACTTGAAATTAATTAAAATTGACACACGTGCTTTTCACATGCATTCATCATGCCTGACAAATTGGTTAAAATTCGCCATTTTGTGGGAAAGGAAAATGGAAATGGCCAAGACAAGGATAACTTTGCGAGCGTACAAAATGTGCTGAATTTTTAATCATTTCGGTTTAAATTAGGTTGCTGTCTAAGCTTTAAAGTAAAAATAATACAAATAATTATTTCAAGGGACAACAAATAAATATAACCGCATTATGGTAAATCGGACTCTGGAAATAGCGAATGTAAAAATGCATGCAATCTATCAGTGTAAATTATAATTACAGGTATTTGAAAATTATTCTTGAAACATTTCATATTGCGAAGAGATTGAAAATGCAATAGTGAAAAAAGAATACACATACGTACATACTGTAAATGATATTCATGATATGAATGGATTGATATGTTAGGACTTACAGTTTAGAAACTTTTTTCATTATATTGAGTATTTTAAAATGAAAGATCCAAAGATGAAAATTGTTGCAATTTTCTTAACAACGGCGCTTAAACCAAAGAAGATATCATTAATATTATAATCTACAATTTGCTTCAGAATTAGGCTACTATCATATAAATAATTCATCACTGTAGCCATTCGATCTATTTAAAATATGTAAAGTGAAACAATGAATCCAATGTGAATGTCCTGTTTATCCTATGTTACAGTCTTAAAAAAATTCTAATCACTTTATTTTCATCAAGATTTCATCATGCCCACAGGTCATTTTTTATCATACTGATTTCCTCAATTTAAATGACATCATTCATTATACTGTTAATGAAATGCTTGAGTTTTTATGGTTAAACGACTATATTCACGCTCTACTTGTTGGCAAAACAGTTTTTCTCTATAAGTTTGCATTTATTATGTTTGGATTACCTATGATTTGACTTCCTGAAATCGCAACTGAGGAGAAAAACATTTTTGCACTGCTGTTTTTTAAACAAGATCTGCTTAAAGCATTCGTCACGTTTAACGAATAGTAAAGAAACGTCTGATGAATATTGACACATACAGTGTACATGGCCGTAGCATACAGCAAGTTTCCATTCGCTACACTTGTCAAAATAAAAAAAATAAAAAAATAAAAAGCCAATATTCAACTAAATATACAGTATAATGTATGCGGTTATCAAAAACAAATTATTCTGACATTAAAGGTTGGTCGAAAAAGTAAAATGGAATGTCAAAAAGAACTACTGTATGTTTAGAATGATTTACAATCAGTAGCTTTCAAACATGGTTCTAACAATGAGAAAAATTGAATGTTTTAAATCAGCGAACCTAATACAGTTAAGCTAACATTGATTGTTAACATTATTCTTTGGTAAGAAACATTTAACCACAGGTTACAATTAAATGTGCACTGTAACAATTGGCTGTGAGACACGAATACGCCTAAAATTGCATTTTTTTAAATGAAACGTTTTTTAATGTGTCCGTTTTTGTGATCGATTTTTATGCATAATGGCTATTTTAAAGGTCATTTGGTAAAACCTGTTTTTCTGAAGCTGCCCTGATATATGACAAAATTATCTTGAACCGGAAATCTAGTCTACCTATGAGAATTGTACCTATGAGCATGTAAATGCTTAAATCGCAGCTTGACCATATCGATTTGTTCGAAATAATAAGGGAAAATAGTGCATATTTATCAAGTCAAGGGAACTGTTTCTTAAAAATATCTCTGCAACTCAATTACCGTATCTTTAGTGAATTATATTTTATGTTTTATAAGCCGATCATATTTAAAATGTAAAATCAGGCAATATTTATCGCCTAAATGACCCTGTTTTGAAACTTTTCTCGGACATATACCGATAAGAAGTTATGAGTGGTTGATATTTAGATAAATCAATTATGACCTGGTTATGACTAAGGGTAAGCGCAACCTATTCTAAATACTTACCATCTCACAAACGTATATTTCTGACAATACGGCATTTCGAATATTATGTTAAAAATGGTTTTAAATCTTTGAAATGTCTTGGTGGATTTCTAGAAATTATGTCACACACCCTGTTCATGTTGGGAAAAGTAAAGTTGATAAATATTCCTTCAGACATAGATGCAGCAATAATGTGTATTTATGGCTTATGTCGAGCTACTCGTACATGTATGTATATGTGCAATTAACTAACAATCAATTTCTGATAGAACATACATGTATTTTGTTTCCATCTTTTGCTTTCGGTTGGTTTACGAGGACTTTCTTGGTGTGAGGATTTAGTTCTTATTTTGCAGCATTAGGACATCTTTTATAGTCTAGACAGCGGAAATGAATATCCCAAAAGGATATCCCAAAAATATGTCCAGTTGCAAGTTGCCTTTTATAATCGCTAAATTTATTTTCCCTAGTGCAGAATTAGTCATTCACTAGTGTCTGAGCTATTTTTTATAATTTGAAAAAAGAGTAATTTATGCATAAAATAATTAAACAAATTTGAAGAAAAAAACGGTACGCGAACTGCGGTAACGGGTTTTTCTCCTTTGGAGGCCACATGACTTTTTTCCAATTTATTAAGCTTTTATAAATAAACGGGGTAATTTCAAATTATAAAAAAAAACAGCTCAGGCCCTAGAAAACAACCAATTCTACACAAGTAAAAATATGTTTAACAGTTATAATTAGTATTACAAGCAAAAATGTGGGAGTAATTTGTTTGCATGATAAGCATCCTTTTAACTCAGCCTTAATGTACCTTGTAAATACTCTTGTGAATTAATTACCAACGCTTTAACTATCAAATCGAACAAGAAGAAGATCAAAAAGAAGATTTCTGACAAGACTCGAACAATGGCACATTATTTTAAATCTTTTTAAATTCAAAACTTCCTGATTTCTAAGAAACTTGGCAGTTGGCACAGTTAAATTACATTTAAAATTCTTTCCATACATGTTTCACTATTACACCAAGCATTCTACGGGCGAATAATATGATTGTTGTGTTTTTTTTAACGCACATACCGTTGAGCAGTTGGGTATTTACAAATCGAAAAAGAAAAGAAAAAATCTTGAAGACCGCCTTCCAAGATATGTTCCAATTTTTCCACCAATTTCGTTGTTTTCTTTCATTTTTTAGCATCATGAGACCGACAATGATTGATATTTTAGTGCGGCGGTTGTAAATGAGGGTGTGGGTGTTTAAATAAGGTTACCATTACAAATTTAAGATGCAAATTTTTTTTCGGCTTGCAAATGGCCGTTTTCAGTCACTACATCAAACAATGCAAATGCAGAGGGCGTTGACGCGAAACAAATTCATACGAAAATCCATGGAAATGCACGCACCAGTAATTAGGATGGGAAATGTTTGTCTTAAAAGTGCACGGATTATCATTATCTTTCATCCACACGTTTGCAAATACAAGTAATCTTCATTTACATAATCGTGCATTAAATGATTGGCACGTTTTGTTAATAACTGGTGTTATTCTAAACTGCCAAAATTAATCATAAAACTGTTACTTTTTTAATTTAATCTCATCTAAAAATGAATCATCAAAATCAGATTTTAAACATATTTTTCATTACCCATTGTAAAATTTCATCACAATTGTTTCTCGGGTTTATGGAACGAAGTTTCACGTCAGTGATTTCCCGAATTTCCAGAAATACGTTAATATGCCTTTTAGAAAATGTCTATCCATGAAGTCATAGGCTATCAAGTAAATAAGTAGCTTAAAAATACAATAAGATACAGGTAAGAAGCAGTCGCCCAGCTAATTATATGTATATCAGACAACTATTAAGTATTTGGAAGAAAACATAGTAATTAAGTTAAAAACTATTACGAGTAGTTTTCGTTTTTGCTTTTGGTGCGTTTTTCACGTGTTATTATGTCTGACCAAGTATGCGAAATATACTGGTATGCGTGACATAAATGCAAACAGGTATTACAAATACAAAGTAGTTTTAAAAGTAAATACACATAATTCAGTCTCTGATAAATGCACCTCAAACGATAGCCAGGCCTAAATACCTACTTATGTTATTCAAAAGAACTGATTTCCGAGTAGTTTAACATGTGTAAAATTTAGATGCAGGATTACATAAGGCGTACTGAGAGCTACATGCCCATGTACCATCGTGCAAAATTAACACTTTTTAAATAAAGGAAACATTTACGAATTATACGGTATGAAATATGCTAGGCTGTCGCAAACGACATATTCTACACGATAAATAATATATTCAACATTGATAATTATAAATGTAATATGTATAATGTAATAATCATCACATTGGGAATTAAAACATTCATGCATTGAGTTTCTTACCCTATTCTATGGAATTTATTCATTTTCGTGTCCGGTTTGGCTAAATAGAACTACCATGGGATTACAGAAGTTACAGGCACACGATTAATAAGGTATCATAGCAATTAACAAAATGTTCAGTTCAAAAGTGAATGTACATGTACATGTATATGCTCGCGCAACGATAACAATTTTATTGCAATAAAACCTTAACTCAACAGGTGCTTTGAATGTTTGATAAAATTTTCTTTGCATATGTAATTATTTAACCTAATCGTTTCGTTAGTTGTGAATGCCATCCATTAAACAGGTTAAATAATTAAATATGCAAGGAAAATTTGATCAAGCATTCAAAGCACCTGTTGAGTTAAGGTTTTATTGCAATAAAATTGTTATCAAGCATTCCAAAATATTGCAAAACATTGTCAGAAATAAGCATGGACTACATGTACATTTAAAAATTGTGACATGCTAATTAAGCACAATGAGAATGCAAACTCAATAAGGCTGGTTGAAATCAAGGAGGATTTTTATCAAGCATTTCAAAATACATGTTACAATATTTTATTACAATAAACTTGTGTTATCGTTGCGCGGTTCATCATCGAAAACTTTAAACTTTTGAACTCGAACTTCGTTAATTGCCAAGATACGTAATCAATCACGTGCCTGTAACATTATGTAATTCCAAAGCATAGGGTCACGAACAGTGTTTACGCATGGATAAACCAATCAAATTTATTTGAATTCTGGAAAGAGTAACCCCCAATGCAGTTTAAAATCAGGGTGTTAGAAAATTATAAACATGCAAGAAACGTTTTTTTCAGCTCGATTTTGACCAAATGTGTGACCGTTGTTTAGGCGCACTTAACAATTACAATTGCAACCTATTTTTTTTGTTCATTTTCTTACATCCTGGCTTAGGGAATTTGCCTTGTGACGCCCTCTTTCGTGCGAATTTAACCCGCTACTTGCACTGTCATTTTATCTAATTATTGCATTGAGTTTCACTTTTATGCGCTCAACACGATAACGGCTTAATTACGATATCTGGGCACATGCGAGAACAATCCCAACTGCTGGTCCCCGATTCATCACGGATAATTTCCCAGCATCCTCCTGTGAGACACTTATGATTAGGACTACATGTACCATATGACATGTGCCTTCTGGGCGGTTATTTGCTTAGCAAAAATAATGAAATCAGATTGTGGCAGAGCCAAACAGGTTCTTTGACGTGCATATCGTCGTTCAATCTGTCAGCGTGCATATAAACCGCAGAATAAAAACAAAATTATTTTCTTTTAAATTTCCTTTCCAGCGCATTCCAGTCATTGTGACGATCGATACGTGAGGCGGAGGTGTGCATTATGCGTTTAAACGCAACCTTTTCACTCATTTCAATTAAATGAAATGTGTTCGCAGATTATGAGCAAACGAGAATTTTATTTGAAACAGCAGGCAAGGTACGCGACTTAAATGCTGCTAGCAAAAAAAACAAAAAAAAACTAATTATCATCAAGGCCTGTCCTTATTTATCCACCATTTGCATGTTGCAATGCAGATCAGAACCACGCCATCTAGGCACGTTGTATGATAAACATTTCGTATCTGGTTTTTGAGGCGTTAGCGCCGCATCGGGCTCAAAATACCGATAAACGCCTGTATATAGCAGAAAGTCTAGTTTAAATTGGGCAGTGCACCAAATACACAAAGCGAAGAAAAATTGTTCTAATTAACGAAACTCAAGCGACTCTGAAAAGCATGATACCTTCTATGCTTGTAATGTCTGTTAAAAGAGCATTTTGCTAAATTATTTTTTTAAATCAAAATCAATCATTCTTCATACCCTGCAGGCAGATTTTTTTATTATTTTAAGATCAATGGCATGTGCCACGGGTAAAAAACAAAATGTATTAAGACCGATCCAAAATAATACCCATCATGCAAAAAAATGGCACATGTTTGGCTCAATTTTTTCCGTGTAGAACGGCACTATGTTATGGGTTATTTTTTATAATTTAAAGATGTCTAGTTTATTTATAAAAAAACAATAAATAAATCTGAAAATTGCACCAAACCTCTGCGAAATTTTGCAATTGATTATACAGTACTCAAGATTAGTAAAGATTGGTTTGCATGGATTTATTTTGATTTAAGTTTTATCAAACTTCTTAATACAAAGAAACAATGAAATGTAATTTTTGTAGCGCAATTTCACCATCTTCTTCAATCGAAAATTTGTAAGGATCGTTTTTGTGCAGAAAATAATTCGATGAGGCGTTTCATCTGACGATAATAACATCAATCGCTTCGCATTTATTTATCTTCTTTCTATTATCAAATTATTCTTCACAATACCAAAGTGTGTGGCCGACCAGAGATTTATGACTTTAATCATGAAGGCATGCAGAGATCTAAATTTCTCGAATGTAGACTACAACACCCATCAGTTTGTAAACAGTACCAGATTTTGAAAGTGGAGCAAGAACAATTACGAGAAATCGTTTTCCGCAGTCACGATTTTCAGCAAAACAGCATTTCTACAACTTTTCCGTCCGAAATCATTACACTGTCATAAACTATCATTATGCAGGAACTTAAGTGTATGCAAGACCAACTTGAACACCGGCTGGGTCACAAAAAATCTTATATTTTGTTTGTCCGTCTATAATCAAGGAACACCGTTGCTATTTTACCATTCATTGCTCTCTTTAACAAAGGCACAGTAGGAGGAATGTTATGAAAATTTTTATATAAAGATATCTATAAAAAAAATCACACAAAAATGAGCGAAAGTGTGCTACTCGACAATGATATCAACAACAATATTTTAATCATGACATTTTCATTCAACTAAAAGAAACCTAATGCATAGAAAAGAAAACTTCCATATCCAGCTAAATAGTCGATTTTGTATTTTGTCATTTGTGTAAACACGTATTATGTCCGTTCCAATCCATAAAAATGTGTCCAAATTTTAATGAATTCTTGATAATGTAAAATTGTATGATCCATGATCGAAAATATGGATTTTCATTGCGTAAAATTAAATTGCCAAACTTTATAACATCCCTTTATAAAACTGCAATTTTGTGGATTCTGTAAATCTTGTTCAACGCACGATTTTCTTAAATTTTCTACGAAATTCCCTTAAAAATACTGCAAAATCCAGTTAAAGAACATGAGCAAATATACTTCTTTATCATTGTGACAAATTACCAGCTTGGGGTCTAGGCAAACACAAAAAATGCAACAATAAATGCTCGCATTTCAGGTGAAGTGGTGCCAAGGATAGTGATTTTATGATTCATTTCTGCATATGCTCTTGAGATTTCCCAACAACAACGGTATTGCGCTTGGCTGTTGCTATTCAGGGAAAGAAGAGAACAGCCCTGTTTAAGAGGCAATTTCCAGTGTTGTTCAGTCTCAATTTTCTATCGACCTTTTTATATCAACTGCCTACACTACATACTTAGAACCGATTTAGGGATTTAAAATTGTATTTTTGAAAAAATCAACATCTGATCGGTGCCCAGCTCTACTGCCAATATGCCACCCAATGGATATCGATCTGTCAGTGGCCGAAACACAGGAATGACGAACCTAAAAGTTGAATATGGCCATTTCATTAGGGTTATATATGCCGTAATCGGCATTATATTGACATCACCAAACATGACTGTATACATCATGACCAAACAAAGAACATGTGCAATATGACTTTACCACTTAACCATACGATAGTCATATATTACTGCATATATGGAAAATATTCGAATTTCTACCAAAGACAATCTAATTATTGCTCACTTTCCTTAGGCAAATGTATTACATGCCATTATAAATACAATTTCAGTTTTAATATAAGTTCTTGTAGTATATTTTCCAGGTAAAACAAATAGATATATTTATGACCACATCTGTAAATACGTTAGCGCATATGTATGGATTTTATGGACTTATATAAACAGCATGAACATACATGGCCATTTGGATCCATTTCTGGCTAATTTCCGGTCTACCCATAAATGGAATATGGCATTGATGCATATATCAAATATGAAGTAAATAATTAACCACAAATGGACCTCTATATGGCCATGCGTGTCCATGCATATCCATATATGCCCATAGTTATATTCCCCATTTAATTTTCCACTCAGGGATTGCGCTCAAAAAGTTACCATTGTTTGAAACCCCAATTGTATGCGGACTGAAAATTTGCATTTTTGCTAAATCATCACTTGATGTGTGCCCAGTTCGGTTGCCAATACGCTACCCAGTGGCCGTAACACAGGACTGACCAAACAAATGGCACTGAAGGGCCAAGTTTTTTAAATTCTGAGCATTGCCAATGGACCATTCCCTACATCCTCCTCTTCAAACACTTCACAGCGTAATTGGTCAACATTCTGCAAGCTTTCTTCCTCGCCCTAACTCTCGCCACTAAAGACGTCGCTGGCCACCTTGTTCAAGCACATTTTTCCATTTTTTCTCGTTTTCAAACGAGGACAGCAACATTTCGGTAGCCCACGGGTTCGCAGCAGACGTGTGCATGTGCAGAGCCGAGCAGAGGCACGCATCCATCGTCCTTGGCGTCCGGGCGTGGGCACCAACAGCAGTGTCTCTTGGGCTGCGCCTATAACGGGCGGAGGAGCACACGTGGTTTCAGGTGGGCTATCCGAAACAGACGCTCGTTTCCCCCTCCTGGCAGCCCCCCTTACCCCCACCAGATAGTCGTGCACTTTTCGGCTGCTCTGAGCAGGTAGAAAAAGCGGAGGAAACTAGACCACTGCCCGTAATTGGAACACTGGAGCGAACCACCTGCTCTGGTTCTTCGTCTTAAGCGCTGAGCTACACCTCGAAAGTCCACACACCTTCGTCCGACAGTCGGTGCATGGACGGGCTGGTCCTGACCACTTCCCCTCGAACGCTTTTGGATACTCTGGATTTGTGCAGAAATCAGTAGCTCAGCATCATCAATGTCAGCGAAGGCATCATCCACCATGAAGTCCGTTGTAGGAACGCTTCTGGCAATTCTTTTGCTGTCAGCCACAGCTCATTCTCAACGGTCTGCATCCTCCGAGGCCCACGCCAGGCGCCAACAAGAAGGGGTCTTCTTCGGCCTGGGCGGTCTAGACGCGCACTCCATGCCCTTCGATCTGGACGCCTTCTTCGAGCACGCGGCCCCCACCAGGACCACGAGATCGGGGCAGGCCCCAGCGGTCCCTTCCACCCCCCGTCCGCACCGCAAGACCGTCGCAACCTCCAGGTCCTCGGCCGGTTCTGAAGGAGGACACTTTGACAGTTTCCCCGAACGAAGAGAGCCCCCGGTGACTTCCTCCCGCTTCCTCCTGCCCACGGATGTGCCCCAGCGCAGTGCCAGGCCCTCCTTCCAGCAGAACACCCAGAGGGCTCCTGCCTTCGCCGCTGCCGACCAGGGTCAAGGATTCCGCGGCAGGACCCACAGCGTTGATTCGGTGAGTACCTTGATCGGCAAGATCAGCTGATATGTCTGCTGCGATGGCTTGCACGCTTCCCTCAGCGGGTCAGTGGTAGCTGCTGAGGTTAAACGATGGCAAGCAGTTCGTGATATACATAATGCATGTATGGACAAGTAGAGTTAAGTGAAGTTGTGTACAACGCCGAATTTGATCCCTCGGTTGTTATCTCCCTTCAAGAAATCTTAAAGTTGCCTCTGTATGTCACCATTATTCATTGCCACTCAACTCATCACCCCCTATACTGTCAGAAAATTAATGCCAGGTGCTAAAGTTCTATTCTGTAAGTCTGTGAGTAACTGAAAGGTGCCAAACCATAACTGAGTAAGTGCCAGAAAATCAACTTTTCAGGAGAGGGGAAAAAGCTGAATAATTCGGTAAAAATATAGATAGCACTAATTTTAGCCAAGTGGCTAGTGGCAGCATCTCTGCCTTGAATTCGGGAGACCGGTGTTCAAACCCCGGGTCGGTTATCTTAAGTGTAGTTTAAACAATATCTCCAGGCGTATGCTGGAAATATTGTGCCTCAGTAATCGGCCACGACGGTGTTCCCATCCCAATCACCCTAAATTTGTAACTGCACTTACATGTACATTTGGCTTAAACGGATTGACCCCCTACCGTCCATCACTGGCGTTTAATTTCGAAAACAGAAACGAGCACTTAGGGAAAG
>JAQIXS010000922.1:0-36545 GCA_034700785.1 Rossiulus vilnensis | reverse complement strand
CGTCAAATTACCTAAAAAAGGGCATCTATTCATTTTTTAAATGTCGAATTACCACCCTTGAGTTTCACTGTTAAAATGTTGAGTGAGAGTAGAAAAATAAAATGACAAAATGTTAATTAAATATATATTCGTGATAAGTATAAAACGTATTAAAGGGCGACAAATAAACACGAGAAAATTAAATTCAGCAGCAATAACATTCAGTTCGAATTTTTTTTTTAAATCACAAAAAAATCTGAGAATAGAAATAACGGAAATACCTGTCAACAATCAAATATTTTTAACAAATGTTAATAACGAACATCGTGCATATGATGCACTCAAGAATTTGAGATACACATCAAGTTGAGCATTTGCGAAAAAACAAACTAAAAAGGGAGCTCGCAACAAATAATAAATAATGTCACCAGAATGCTCTTTTCCAAATGACACGGAGGGCTGGGCGAACATTTCGTGTCCAGTGTATTTTAACCACCGCATGCAGATTCTTCACGTTGAGACCCAACACCCTAGGAAGAAACACAATGACAACTCCTATATTTTAACAGGTGATCTCGTCCAGGTACTCCACCCAGGGGTGACAGGTGAGAATGGTCGACAACAGGTAGATGGAGAGAGCAGAGAGCTAGAGCAAGTTGGCAAGGGGGAGGGAAAAACGGATGAATGAAAAGAATGAAGTGGTACGGTGGGAAAATGGGGAATATCACTACGAGTCAGCCGTTCCCATGCGCACTCCCCCACCCACCCCACCCCCTTGCCTCGAGCCACATTGAAGCCAGGTAGCAAACAGGGCGCACTACCTACCAGGGTCCAATTACATTTTTGGGCGATGAATGAGGAGGAGGCAGGGAGAAAAGGGGAGAAAAAAAGGAAAAAAAAGACACCGTTTTATGAATGACGCTCGAAGGAAGTTGTTCGGTGACGGTGGGTCTACGAGAAAATCATTTCGCCTTCAGCATGCCCCCACCGATATCTGAGCCGCACCCAGGCCGTGAGGTGGCAGGGGGGGAGGGGGTAAGAGAGGTATTGGGGACCACCCCACAATCTCCGCTAATCCAGCCACCCTAACGCCGATAAACAAAGGCATCGAACAAAGGAAATGCGTCCGGAATGCAGACGATCCCCCCGGTTTTTCACTTGGGTTTCTTACCTCTGACCCCCACGGACCCCAGCTCCGGGCCTCTCTCTCTGGGGCCGCATTTCATTCTCCCACAACTAAAAACCCGGGCTAGTTGTCACGCTGACCCCCTTAACCGCAATCGAGTCATGCTAATTCTACAAAATTCCAAATCATGGGATTGCGCCACAATGGGACTGGATTGAATTACGAGAATTAGAGAATTTCGGTTAGTTCTAAATGGGTGAAGCAAGCGGCATATTTACACCTTCGTAAGTGAAACCGAAGAATGCGGACACAAACCTTCATTTTCATCGAAATTATGTTTCGTGTAAAAAAGAAAAGTCGTAGAAACCGGCTGCTCCAGCGGAGGCCATTTTGGAATCTGCTAAAAAAAACTGCTAAAACTGATATTTTGGTTTACTGTGGTTATGCTATTTCCATTGTTGCAATGCAAAGTATGGCTGAATATGTTAAATTAGGGGTAGTTGCACCAACAAAGGCTAAGCATTGTAACTTCACAGTTAACCATGAGGAAATGTTAACCCAGAAAACAGACAGGGTTATAACCTAATGTTTGTAATATAAAACCATTTTCCCAGAATTCATAACTGCACAAGGTTATCTCTTAAATAAACTAATCTGCGTGTTAAAAATCCTTAAAGTAAAACGGTGCTACAAAAACCTATTAATCCTTAGGTTAACTTGTGGCTATAGGCAATCCCAGGTTATCTATCCTTTTTTTTAGCCTACAATGATGCAACCGGCCCTTAGTCCTTTATGGATGGCCCCTTAGCGTATACCCTACTCCTGTCCCGTACCGTCGCTATATAATGTAATAACGACGTTATTCAAGTTTGAAATTTTGTAATTTTTGTTCAATTTCCACCGTTCCAGGCTCCAATTTCAGTATACCTTTTTTCGTTTGCTATTATTTTTATTCATTTTATCGAAACACTGTCTGCAATGTTCGTTCGTACTAACAGAAGAACAAAGAGTATTCAGTTCAGCACGCATGCGTGTGTAACAAAAAAAAACATAAATAAAAATAAAAACGGTAGCAAAATGACCCCCACAGAGCGAGTAACATCTGTCGTCTTAAAAATTTATTGGGTGAGAAAAAAACTAAACTGAAGAAAGCAAAACATAAGGCAGCCGAAAGAGAGGAGGAGAAGGAGGTGGGGGTGAGCAGCACTTGCTCACAGGAAGTGTCTTGGGCATTTAAATACCTGCCGCGCCACGTGCAGCGTCGCCACTCACATTTTCCCACAGGTACAGGGGTACAGGTTAGTACAGGTAGAGCAAACGAGACGAGGGGAGGGTCTGTTCCCAAGGTTATAACCTGCTCGATGAAAAGTGTCAGTTGGTAGAATCTGACAAATAAAAACAAACTCCACAAAAAAAAAGTTATGAATGAATTTCAAGTGGCCGCTTTACGAACTCGAAATGTAAAAAACTAATGAATGGATAAAACTAAAATGATTTCGATTTAATCGCTAAATAGTAATTTTGATATGTTACCAGACGAGAAATAAAAAACATATTTCCCATCGACTTCAGCCTATTAAATTCAAAATTTCTGCAACTGATCCTGACGAGCGCACAAAAAAACCGGTCCTTTTCCCATCGTTTCAATTTTCTTCCTTCATTTTCTGGTTTGTTTTCGAGCTCAGCGTTTATCTCTTAATACTTTTTTTTTTGTACTCTCGTTAATTTATTTTTAAGCCGCGACGAATTAAAACCTTACAAGCAGATAACCTCAACTCGTTGGGCATCCCACATTTTTTATTGTTGGGATTTGATTGTTCAGATAAAAAAGAGCAGCGCCAGAAAACTCTAACGATGCATTCTCACGGCTGTTTTTCCTATTTACAAATTAGCTTCTTCCATCCTAAAAATATGCACGACATAAAGAGAAAAAAAACGAAGCAGTAAATTTATGTTAATTAGAAAGTTCCTTCACGGGATGCTCGTTCTTTCGCCCATGGGAATTTTACACCTAACAAATAAAGTTGTTAAATGCATATTCTTATGATTAGGGGCCGTCCAAACTACTCTCTATTGACCGATATATTGCCAGATTTAAATTTCTTCATCACCGTCCCGTCTCATGCATGTTATAATATCTCTAACATGTGCCATCCTTTTTTTCCTTTTTAAATGATATAATATTACAATCCATAACAACGCCTTATATCTATTTAACTTGACTTGAAAATTCAATACAAATGACGTGTTTCCAGGTTTTTCGATATCCCCTCTCATAATTAATTTAGGTCATTTTTAATTAAAATGGCGTCATTTAAAGATTTTTGTTGACAGATCTTAATTTTCGTTACGTCTTTATTAAACAATGAATGGAAGCAATGGAAAATCCAATTCAATATTTTCCCATCAGTTTTCATTTTCCACTTAAAATTATAGCAATAGTCTACATTATACTTTCTTGTTCAGTTTTTCTTCTTCATTTTCAACGTTTAATTATTGCATAATTATTATTCCAGTGAGATGGGAGCAAGAATAATATTGTGTCACACAATTTCTGAACAAATAAATTGCGTTTCAGTGGTTCCATAAAACGTATGGTGAATTATCATGTGTCTATTATAAATCATTGCGTTTTTTTATCTCATTCTCTTTTATAATGAAAAAATAAAGATGTTTAAAATGGCGGTATTCTGAGTAAACTTGACTCGTAATCTTCAAAATGCTTTACACTCAATTTCATTGATCGCCAAAGGTTTGTTACTTCACCATTTTCTATTTGAACACAGGTAAAACAAGGCGGTATCTGCAATTACTGTCTAATGCAAATACTTAACAATTAAGCGACATCCAGTTAATGAAATGCAATTAAATAGTACATTAGGGTGAGGTGACATTTATTTATTAACTGGAATTAAATTAGATAAATCCGTTCCGGTTCAGCGCAAATCGCTATTCCCTCGTGAAACAAATCCAACAACATTGATAAAAGGAAATTTATCACTAATAAATATTAATTAGTCATTAAAGTAACATCATAACATCTCAACAATGCAATTGGTAATGAGGGTTCTGGTTCGCACCTCATTCATCATCCATCTTTGTCAATCTCATGCTGCATAGAAGTCGCATGACAAATTCAAACATGTATACACTTTATTAGAATGCTGACATACAGTACTTCACAATTTCCTAAAAAATTGCACCCAGGGAATTTACCGTAACCATGGCGACATCGAGCTTACTGTACTCTTTTCATTTCGAAAAGTACCGGTACTGATCGAGTTGGGGATTGCCCTCCATATGTAGATTGGACTTTCAATAAAATGTAACCATGTATATTTAGGGATCGTCCGAGGCTGGATTGCGGGTGGGAGACTGTGGGGTAATCCGTTTTGAACAATAAAGAACAAAGCGGGGTTATCTGTCAGCAATTTCAGACGTCCAACCTGTCAATAGCGACCACTCACCTCAGGTAGCACTCCGACCTAGCAGAATACATCAGCCTAATGCCTTTGGGGCCAGCCATAAAAGATATCCCGAAATGCAACCTCTGATACTCATCTTCGGATGTTTTGATATAGAGGAAACCCCAGTTTTCGGAGGTTGCATAACGGATTTTTTATTTACTTACATGTGTAAATAAACTATAATCTTCAAATGATATGAAATTCGACGGAAGATAGTAGAATGTGGCGAAAGTAAATTAAGAATTAGTAGCAAAATGGGCACATAAACATTTTTTCATGGTGGACATTCCAGTTGGGTGTTTTCAGCTTGTTTGCTCAGCCTTAGTTGCTTCACCATTGGACGTAATTTCTGATGAGTTTTATCCTTATTTAATGTGGGTATGTGACGTTGTTTCGCTTGAAATATGACGTCAATGACAGGCTATGGGGAGGGGTGGATGGGTGAAACAGTCGGCTTTTTTGAACGGTGCAGTTTATGGATCAGATCAGACCAGATTAGACGCCATTTTGAGAGTTGGGCGCTCACCACGCCTGGGCGTGGGACTAGGTTTCGAGAGCCGAAAACAAGCACAACTCCAATCCACTCCGCAAACAACAATAGCTTAGTAGCATCTACATCTATTTTATTCGCTTACACCACTTTTAATTTTTCCCATGAACTGAAATGACAAATCCAGCTCCGCAACATTCCTGTGCTGCGAGGAACGGCTATGGCACGCCCACCCATCGCCCTCCCCCTCCTTCCCGCCCACCCATCGAACACAATAACAGCCCAGTGATTCACGAGCAAAACACCTTCAAAATTCGGGCCGGAAAATGGATAATTTGCGGAAGGAAGGCGCATGCAGCGAGGCAGGGGGAGGTGGCGCTACGGTCGGAGAGGGGGAGAGAACAATTTGGGGAGTTAGGGGTCAGAGTGAGGCAGGGCCTTTCATTCATTATTTCGTTCTCAGTCAGTCAGTGAGTGAGTGAGGTGAGCGGGCCACGTGAGCGAATTTAGGCATCGAGAGAGTCACCCCGGGGGCAAACCCCCTATCATTGGTGTAACAGCTCTGGTGGCGGACAGTTAGTCTGGGCAGCCAATAGATTGCGATAGCCATTGCGTCATTAGGAGCCCTGCCTGCAGCAGTTTTCGTTTTTGGTTTTTTTCACGAGCCAGAGTGTGTGTGTGTGCCTCACTTTCTCCCCCGCCCTCGCCACCTGCCCCACCTCATTCTTGCCTCTTGTCAAGACGCTGGCAACTAAATTGGCCACAAGTAGATGGTTGCGTGAGGCAGCAGCAACTGCAACTCTGTCCATCGCTCGGTCCTCCTCAGGTGTACACACGCGCTCTCGACCAGACACGGTGAGAAGAGGTGCGAAGCCGAACTGTTTTTCCCGAAAATCGAGGAAAAATTTTACCTCATTCCTGAGCGAAACTCAGAAGCGAACTGTTGCGTGCTCTCCGAGTGGACAAATCTCCAGCTGCAAGCATCGGAATCTGGAGCAGATTAGTCTGGACGACCGCTTCTTGATCTGGGATTTATTACGAGGTGGAAAGACACTTTGAAATCCAACAAAAGGCACGTGCTATAGTGATTTTGAAGACAAACGAGAAAAAAACCACAATCGTCCAATTCAGAAGACAATCCTCCAAAGATGATCAACGGCAACAGGCTGTTCTGGGGAGTCTTGGCCGCAGTGTTTGCCGGTAAGTCGCATTGCAAATTGTCAATCTCATTCAGTCGTGGCTGCGTTGCCGAAAACGTATTACTACCGAATTGGCTTTTGAGCCTTTCGACACAATAGAACATTTTATTCTGAGTGTTCCATTCCAATCCCCCATGTCTACGAAGTGCCATCGCACGTGCAATGGCACTTGCTGTGACGTCGTTCGGCACGTGTTGGTTTTTCCAGCGTGCTGATACTGCTATAGCGTAGAACTGCAATGTTCTATAGATTAGAATATCGCCATCTTTCCTGTCCCGAGTTACAGGAGAGGGAGGGGGGGTTAGTTGTTATGTAACAAGTAATAGGCCTACGACGTTAAATCTGCTCAAGTGGAATATGTATTTAATTCCTATGTAATTATGCTGTTTTGTACATAATCCTTTAACGGTTATGATTGAAGGCAACTGACAGGACAAATATTGCTATAAATTTATTTTCTGGACATCCTGATGGTATTCAGCATTTGACAGTTAACTGGCACGTTCTCTTTTTACATCAAAAACAAGCAAAACTGTTCCATTTTTGGCTTATGTTACGATTGTTATCATTATTAACAGAAAATTGATGCGTTGCGCTTTTACGTACGCCAAATTCTCGCGAACTGTCAAAAAATGATATTTGGTAATATCCTCACAGGTTAAATAGAACTAACATGCGTTCCATGTTATATATATATATAATATATTTATTATAGGGAATGGTCTCATTAAAAAACCGCTGTTTTGCATCAATGCATGAATAGCGACAACAATAATGTATAGTTAGTTTAAAAATCTTAATTGCTATGGTTGCAATGATAGCAACGAATTCATTAGTTCCACTTAAGGAACGCAACTATTTTCACATTTCTGAGAAAACAAGGAACTCAAGTTGAAATAGATTATTCGCAAATTAATTTTGCATGGGATTCTTATCTGGAGCAAGGCTATATAACGCAAACATGAAACCGGAGAATTTTTTTAGTGGCCGGGAAAGCGTTTCTCCTATTATTCGTTGTTTGAACAAAAAGTTTCAACTATCTGTCAGATCTTCAGCGGAATGCTTGGCGAATTCCTCCTTTTATCCCCCTCCCCAGATGAAATATTTGCCCAGATACGGGCGTTATCTTTCCAAGTCAGATGCAAAAGAAGAACAACCCGCTTCGCGATCCAGTAATAAAGATGGAAATTAAGATGCGAGTTGTCCAATCTTGGGTAACAGAAACCAAAGGTTGATTGCAACATTTTTATAACGATGACTAGCAATGTGGGCTCAGTGTTAAATAAAACGAAATATTTGAGGAATCGTTATAGTGCAGCTCCCTGTCGGGCACAACTTAATAAGGTGGAATTTCAAATAAATATGTTGCTGGGGAATTTCAAAGGATAGTGGGCATCAAGACTGGGCATGTCTTTGTTAGCATATGTCAGCTAGAAATGCAGGGGAAATTACAATGAGTTTGCACGATACAGTTAGCACATGATGTTATTTGATTCGAAAAGATTTAAATTTTTTTTGGTTGAGTTCATCAACAATCAGCAACATCTCACAAGAAAGCAGATGGATGAGGATTCGGAGGAAGGCAACACTAAAAATACATGTATTGCCAGCAAGTTTGACGTTATGGGGTCCTATCTTAGTATTTCATTTTTTTTTTAAATATTCTGCCCAGAATCTCTCATCGGTAGGGCATATGTGTTAGAACGGTTAATTGTTTTTGCCCGCAAAACTCTAATTGGCCAGCTTTATAAGGAGGGGATGAAGGCGAGGGTAAAAAAAGCCAGACTATAAGTAAGTTTCGGACCTGCAGGGTGTAATTTGCATATGGGGAAAGTCGTAATTGGGTTATTGCTGTGTTTAGAAACTTAAAAGAATCGGGCATCTGATCGCGGTTTCCTGTGGCGCCGTGATTGTCCATCATGGATTAGGGCGTTTTTATACCCCGAAGGATAGTTGGGGCACATAAATATAGGGATTCCAGGCCATCCACAAAAACCTTTGATAGGTTTGATAGAGCTAAGTAAAGCTGTGATGCACATACGCACTCGCTCTTCCAGTCTTTGTCATCCAGAAACTGTCATCCCAACCCCTGGCCCGCATTCGAATTTTTAACATTTAAAATTTTATCAGCATTGTCACACAGAGAATGCGCTTAGTTTTCTTTAATTTAGGAGAAAATTGGCGACTTTCCGGAAACTTTATTTGGAAAAAATGTCAAAGAACTAATACAATTACATTTTATACATGCAGTAAGGAATATTACATGTAGACCATTACTTTTTGGTCTGGTTCTTACCAGATCTTATTACTTTTTCATGTTGCAAGACAGCACGTTACATATTTATACGCAACAATACTAGACAGAACGGTTTTGCAAAATGATATTTTAAATAGCCCTAGGCCTACATGTACGTGGATGTATACTGTTGAAAATTGTTTATGCTGATGTAAAAGCTCTATCAAATTGAGACTAGAATTTGACAAAAATTGTGAAATTATAACTGTCCTTATAAGCACACTGTATGTTCCGTTCTTCAATAGGGATTCTGAATATGCTTCATTTGACAAAAATTGTCAAATTCTAGTCTCAAATTGAAACAGCTAAAGTTGGACCAAAATTCGTTTTGAAGCTCGAATTTCAGCATTTTTAAAGCTAAAGTTGACTTTATTCAATTAGAAATCTCTAATGCGTAATCATACTAAAATTTTAAAAGAAAGCTCATTGTATCGCATCCTTATAAGCGCACTGTATATGTTCCGTTCTTCAATAGGAATTCTGAATATGCTTCATTTGCTTCAAACCAAATAACGTAAGGGATGTACTGTATGTTCCGATCTCCAATAGGGATCCTGGATGTTGTTTTTTGTTTCTAACCAAATAACGTAAGACATCATATCTACGATATAACTTAAGAACGCTGCCATCTTAAACGTCACTTCTCACGTCGTTTGTGCAATGGCTGCACTGCCCTTCGTGTTAATAAAACCGTGACGAAGGTTGATAAAACGTTTAGCAAAAAAACTGAGAGAAATGATTATCCGAAATTCCATAACATCGCCCACCCCCTCCCCAACTTGAACTCTAGATTTTGCCCCTTCAAAGTTCACTCGAGATGAGGGCCCCACCTCGCCTCAATTTACGACGCACAGTACATCGACGTCACGTCCTCCGAAATATCAAAACAATGTTTAATTTGGTCTGAGCGCCCCTCGACCGCCACGGGGCAGGGTGGGCTCTCCACCCTCGTCTTCCCAACTTCGTTATTATTAATATCAGGATTCTCATTACATTCCTGGCGTCCTTACAAGCAAGCACTCCAGTTGATGATTTGTATTTCTTCTCGAAAGGGGCACGCCCTTACGGCTATACCGTTCCAAAGGCTCATAAAACTCAGAGCGACCCCCTACGGAGAGCGAGGGGATGGGGATAGTGTCCGTCGGCCTTTGCGAGGCCGCAGGCCCCGAATTCCACCAAATAGCAACCCACCCCCTGCCTTTTTTTTTCTAACCCAAATGAAGTGACCTGTTGTCGGCCACGTGTAGCGCCCTGCCCATCGGTCAAGCCGAAAAAGCCACAATTGCCTCCACGCGTTGCTGTTTTTTTAACTGACCAACACGCCCCGTCCCATCGAGACTTAGATGATGGTCAAAACCAAAGGTTGCTTAACGTTGGCCCTCTAGGGCTCCTCTAGGTGAAGCCATCAGCAATAGCCAATTCACAATCGTTAACCAGTTCTTGTTTCATCAGGATTTTATTGGGAGATCTTATATTTAGTGCAGAAGAGCACTAATGCACTTTGATGACACCGTGCACTTATTTCCACGTGCATAAATCAAACGATTGCATTACAATAATTCTGATAGGGGCCGTCCATAAAAAAGATTACAATTAACGCTGACAAAAAGGATTTAATTTGAAATAGGAAAAGCACCAAATACTGATGTCGCCAACATAAGTAACATCTCATTTCCACATAACATGACGTCAAAAATCAATATACATGTCAAATTTTTTCAAAGCATTCGACCCTTGACCTAATCATTAATCAATCATAAACACGTGATTATTTTTAACGGATATCATTTGAGGTCGCAGTCAACTTGAAATTAGAAAAGAATGACCAGTGAGTGTCCTCAATCTAACTCAACTCAGTATCCTAGGGTCAGAAATGATATGCCATGTGGCCGGTGGATTTTTTCGGTAGATGGGCACCAATATATCATTGCTGAATTGAATTTCCTCTGCGTGAAAAAGGACGACATGCCTTCACAAAAAATGACCTAAAAATACGCCATATTTAGAATTTAGAGCATTACTGGTTGTTTAATGACAGATTTCACTGTACTCAAGAGCTTACACTCTCGTACAAGACGAAAATTTGGATATCCGAAAGAGCTGCCATAAACTAGGACGTCCTACGTGATATCACGGATTCACGGAAGGCCTCTTGTGGCAGCGATGATCATCCTCTGAACAAAACTGGCTTTCAATTCAACTCAGTACTGTCGGCAAGGCTATGCCATTGTGGAAGGGGGTGTAATCCATCAACCCATGTTATTTTACATGGCCTTGCAGAACATCCTTCGCTGAGGGCTACTTGGCCCCAACGCCCCCCCCCTCCTTTCCATCCTTCGCAGCAACAAGCAGGGTTGGGCTCGAAGCTCTCAGGTGGGCCGTCGTCCGTCAAAAATGTTGTTGCCACAATAAATATACATAAAGGGATGGCCAGCAAAAGGCACGCGGGCTGGACGCCTTCGCACGTGGGAACTGCTTGACCCCAGTTGACCCCCGTAATATACTTTCCTAACGAAAATCTAGTGCCTCAGCCGAACACGTGCACATTCCTATGCTATCTGCGTGGCGAGAGTTCAACTCGCACTTGTCAAACCCAAATGAGTAGACTACATCTCGGGGGTAGAAAATGTGGGGGTGGATGGGGCGAGGGGGTGAACGACCCTCTGGCCAGGGATCGCCCTTGTAACGAACAAATTAGACGCTTAAGGATGCACGGGGTTCGAAACCCGACCGAACCCAATTATTATCGTCGGACCCGCAGCGTATGCATCACCTGTCGGGGATGACCTATGCAGCTAGGGGACCAGGTGGCCGTCTATGGTCGAAAACGAAAAATATGGACACCCCTTAATCGAGAAAACCCCGAAAATCTTCGCATAAATAGCGACAGATGGACGTCGGGGGCACTGGAGCAGCGGAAGACCTCCAGTGCAGAAGCCTTCAAAATAAAAATAAAAATTTAAAAAAAAAGCCAGTTGACCCTCGGTACAGCCCCTTGTCTTCTTGGGCCCCAACAGTCAAGTCTTTTATCGAATTGTGAAGTTGTGATTTAAGTTACTTTGGATATTTGCAGATATCCATAGACCGCCAACCAGTGGCCAACGTGTAGTTTTCTGAGAGCTGTTCAGAAATAAATTCTCAATACGTACAGTCTTGTGAAGTCTCATTCTCAACATATCTTCTAGTACATGTAATAAGCAATGATGGTGTCTCACGACAGGATTTACCAAATTCAGACAAAACAGGCACTCAAGACTGTTTTGGTACTTATCATGATTACCTGAAACTAATTTAAGAAGAAATTCTTTCTTGAAAATCGCTTTGAAGAGGCCTGGAAATCGAGTTTTTTGGAACTCGAAGTGCGCCATCAAGGTAAATAACGTTAAAAAATAACAGTGCAATGGGGATAGCTCAATTCAATTCAGCACCCTACTGTCAGTAAGGATACGATGCCATGTGTAGTAGGGGGACATTCAATACCTTATTTTTGGACCCCCATCCCCTGTCATGCATGTGTTATGGCCGGATGGTACCCCTGTCATGCCTCTGCATGTTTCTGTAATGCAATACCCTCCCCCCAAGTGACGTCATTTATGTACGCTCCCTAGGGGGGTGTAATCCATCGACCCAATAATAAATTGAAGTTCTTGTAGCTTTAAGCTATCCTTCGGAAGAAAATTCCAGCGTCTAATGGCATTCAAAAAATATGACCAATGATATGGATCCGAACGGACTCAAGAGTTCCATAAGTGGATTGGAATGGGAGGTTCCACCACCTCGGTCGGTGGTCGCCAAAGATTGCCATCCCCAAATTAGAAGTCTGGTCATTGTCATTGGCTGATCAAGTGCATTACAGTATATATCCACGTTGTATATATTGTGGTTTGAAAAAAAAGCACCCCATTTACTAGCTGGCAGGGGTCAGCGTGGGATCAGACCCCCGGGTTAGCCGAATGCCTTAATAGCGCTCATTGTCCCCTAGTTCTCGCATTATTCACGACTTGAAAAGACATTCAGACACAATTGCTTTTTTGTGCTCGGATGTCTCCCACAACTCCAACCATGTTGGCTATGCTAATGAGTACAAAGACGCCAGCGAAGACAAGGGAACAAGTCCTCCTGGGCTGCGGAGAATTAGCATCGGAGGATTAATTTGCGCTTTGTGCCAAAAGCAATACCGTCCTTGTTCCAGTTGCTCTCGAACGTAACGAAAACCCCAGTTTCCAATTCCACCCACATGATCCCTTCCCCTCGATGGCATGGCCATGGAGGACGCAACAAAAAGCTTTCAGAAGTCTATAGGATGATGCGCTCCTCGCTCAATCCCAAAACCCATTTTTTTTTTCTGACGAGTTTAGATTCGCCGTGTCATCTTCGATTGGCATCGCTTATTTCATACCGCCTAAACCGGCCCTCCCCCGTGTAATTTGCCCTTCGTGTTCCTCCTCGATGGCCGCGCAATGACCATGGCTGCATGCATGAAGGACCATGCAAGCCGCCTGGGGAGCATCTCACCCATTGCGGCCCATCTTGAAAGACGTTTAAAGCGCATTACGTTATTATTACGCGTTTTTTTTTATAAGCGTGCTTATTCGGGCTTTTATCCGAATGCCCACCCGCCCCCTCCCCCAATCTTTTCACTTTCTCCATTCACACAACTCTCTTCAGTGATGCCGTCGGAACGGAGGCATTTCACGAGTGTGTAATGAAGGAAAATCGGGACACATTTGGCCCGGGAAAACTGACCTCATTGGACATGCTTCAAGCTACGTTGAACACAGCAGCCAGAAACCATGCGGAGAGGATCGCTTGCTGAGGCCATAAAGATTGCCATTGGCATGACTTCTCTGTCTTCAAGAGCTCCTCCGCTGTAGTCAATCCAATTCAACTCAGTAACCTACTGTCAGTAAGGATAGACCTTGTGGTAGGAAGGTGCAATCCAACTCCGTTGGCGTTACCATGTCCGTGAATATTATCGAGGGATTCATGGTGTGTCAGGGGTTTTGTGAGAGGAGGGAAGCGATAGACAACTAGGTTAAAATGTCAAAATGAATGGATCACACGGATAAAGATAATGCATGTATACGCGACTACAGTAAAATTTTATCAAACATTCCATTATCTCATATCACCAATCACAAGCTGGAATGGATAAAATCTGAACGAGTCCCGTTTATTAATATAAAAAATTAAATAAACTTGAAACAAAGCGTTGAGCAATTTTCGATACCCATCTTCGGAGGTTTCAAGGAGATAAAACCTCGTTTTCGGAGGTCGCCAAACGTTGTTGGTTTCTTTCTTTCTTCTTTACTTTTTCAGAAATAAACGGTGCATTTTCAAATTATAAAAAATAGCCCAGACCCCTAGTGGACGACCATTTTTGCACTGGGAAAAATGTGAGTTTAATGAGGGAGTACATACCCTACGCTATTACGTATTACATTCAAATCATAGCGTGGCAAATTATCTAATCTAGAAATTGCACAAGTTTATAATGTGCTTTAATTAAACACCTGATTCGAAATTACTGTAAATTATCGGTCTTAATTGGATAAGCGGTATGACCAATTGGACACATAAATTTATCTCATGAACATTGAACCCTAGCGTTGAAAAACTGTCACTACCAATTATAACTGTAGCTATTTTAGTTAATTAAAACGTTCTAGCGGTGAACATCAGTTTTTTTTAGCTTATTTATTGATGCGTTTTGTAGCAAATTGGCCTGCACGTTTCATAATTTGGTACAGCATGTCACGACCATGTAATCTTTTAACTTCAGTTGCTCAAAATGGCGCCTGGATGATGAGGCATTTTAGCAGTCCATTATGAAAAGCTCACGCAATGTTTTCTCTTTTTTTCTTCTCATTTTGCTTGCCATTTACATGTCTGTCACAAAGGATCTTGAACTATGCATTAATTTGACGCTTGAAATCTTGAAATGTGTCATATTCACTGTTTTGGGCCATATCCTGCCTTCTGTTAAGCAAATCATCTCTTCTAAATCATATTTCATTCATGCCTCGAAATTAAACATAAAAGAGATCCGGAAATGGGTGGACCCTTTAAATCCACGCAACAATAATCCAATTTGTAGTCCATGGCGAAGAAGAAGGGTTGCGTGATGCATGCCCTTAGAGTCGCCCCCACACATCCTTTCTTCAATTACCAGACTGAGGAATCTAGTTGCCATATCTTACCGAATTGAAACATTTTATCGGGCCTAATTCATGTAGTCCTAATGAATTTCGTGTTTAATTTTGTCCATCTACGGAGCGCAGCAAATATTGAAAAATAAAACGTGACAGTCTCAAAAACCTGAGCAAAAAAGTGAACTGAATTCTAATATAAAGGACGTAGTAACAAGTGTATGCATGTATAGCTGGTATAATTTGTAGTACATTTCATGTACGATGTGTGCTTAATTGGGCGAGAAAGACAAAGTGAAAAAGGTGAATTAATCTCGAGAGGTCTTTAATTGGCTGCGCATCATTAGTTGTGAGCGCTTAAATATCCAAGACTGGTAGTTACTACAAGTTTTAGCTAATAAACTAGCTAATCTAGATTTTCCTATCTAAAAAGCATTTACACGCTTGACATCATCCGAGATTTCGAGCGCAAGAAAGAGCCGATGGGATATTTACCATTGGTAAAAAAGTAATGTATATTTGGTGATAAAAGGGACATTTTCAAACCATCAAAAATAACTCAAGACCCTGGTGGACGACCAATTCTACACAGAAAAAAAAAATTAGCAATTATAATAAGTGTTTGTATGAAAAATGTTCAATACTTTTTGCAAGGTGGGCAAACGTTTTTGCCAGAACACGACAAATGCCGACCTCTGAACTGCGGACACAAGACGCAGACAGACACCCTCCGTGGGGTCAATCTTGGTGCAAGATCTTCGCAGGCCCTGGGAACCATCCTTATCAGGATGGCCCACTTCCGTCCGGCACAGACTTTTATGGCCGTTCGTGCTTTGTTCTTACTAGGAGGACGGAATTGATAATTTCGTAAAGAATTAAAAACTCCAGGAAACTAAAATATGGCCGCCACTGAGGAAGCATTCCTTTTTCCTTGACAACCCACACCTAACGCAAACCCCTAAGCGCCTATCATGACCACAATAGGCCGCCAGACACCCGAACCATGAAGGGCCACCTTGCCCAACCCTAACCGACTTAAAAAAAGGAGGCGTTTCAGTCACCCCCGTGGCCAAGAAATTGGAAACGAAAGCGGGGGGACACGCTAGCCAGGTGCTACCGAAATAGTCGATGAAAGGGCACATCACCGAGGTTGTGTTTTTTTTTCAAGTGGAACCCCAAAAAGCCCAAATTTCGTGCCTTCTGGAAAGAGTTGCCCAGAGTTCTTGGCCAGTGAATGCAACAAAGCCCTCCAGGCCCACCTGCCATCTAACGATCTCAAAGGTGTTCCTCCGGCGTGGGTACCAGCGGTAGCATGAATGAATGGCCGAGGGGGAGATGGAGGGCTAAGGGGTACATTTGCCAACCATAATCTCATTCACATTTTCGGGCAAATGCACAAAAGCTTAACTTCTTCAATGAACTGCAGCTCGTGCTATGCAAATGGCTACTTCGGCCTTGCTGCAATGGGCTCCTCGGGCGCATGGAAGGGGGAACGATATGATATTCTCAGTGATTTCAATGCTAAATATGATAATTGTGCGCTTAGGGGCATTCCCTTGGCTTGCAACGGGTGGCTGCTTGCTTTAAGAAATGCTCGGTGACATAATAACTCCGTGCAGATGTATTATGCCCATTAAAATATGAGTCCACAAGAAAAGGTCCTTTGCCAGCTGCCATAGGTTGTTGTTTCAGTGTTTTACTAAATGTTTTGTTGTTTTCTTTAAAAACATAAAAGAGTTAAATTAGAATGTTGGGTTCTAGAATAAGGGATCTGGTATACTGGAATACAAATACATTTCTTTTCATTGCTTAGTCAGATCATTTCTGAAACGGCTGATGGTCAGCTTGGATTGCTTTATATACCAACTCAGGGGGAGTTATCATAAATATAAAGCATAGTGAGAACAACGTAAGAACCAAATTAATAATTAAAAAATGAGAGCTCCTGCATGGATTGAATGTTGTTAAGAAATTGAGGAAGCAACTCACGGAAAACTGAGTTGTATCTGAGCTTGAACAACAACATTGTGGTTGTGAACAACTGATGTAGGCCTATGCAAAAAGTATACGGTTACACTTTTTTTTTGCATAAAGGAAGTGTCCAAGGTAAATCCAGAAACAGGCAAGGTTGTCAACAGACAAACGCGACCATTTGTCGGTTTCTAAGTTATGCATTATACATGTATTTTATTCATTAAAACATCACGTGAGGAGGTTTGTGGGCTTCACCGTACAAGTAAAGAAATTCACGACTTGACAACAACAAAATTGGAATTTTCTCTCAAGATTTTGTAACTATAATAATTTTTGGATTCCCGATAATATTTCAAGTACATTACTCGGTCATCGCTCTTGAAAAATCGGCCGCTTTCATGTGTTTCCAATATTATTCGTGTGCAAAAAAATGTGTGGGCAAAAAAGGATCCTGGGATCCGAAAGATGCAAGTAAATTTAATCTTAAAGTTTGGCATCTCGAAGATCACCGGACTGGTGAGAAGGCAACAAAAGAATTACATTTTAGATAAAAAAATCAACCACCATATTGCGGAGATAAGAGTGCGCATGCACAACGTGAACACGGTTTTATAATAACAACACAAATTTTAATAAATATACAAACATGCGTTTTAACATTGCCGCATGAACGAGCACATCGTATTACATTGCATGCGAGGTGTGGGGGAAAAACATAAAAAACGAACCGAGTTTTAAGAAATGCCAAGGAATACGAGGGAAATATTTCAATGTGCGTGCGTCTATTGATATTTTATTTATTGTGAATTACACTGCAGCAGAGTGAACACACTTGAGCTAACAGCAAAAAATAAATAAACGTATAGGCCTACATGTATAGTGTGGATTAATAAAACAAAAATAAAACCTTGAAATTTTGTTCCCACGCTGCGGGATCATTTTCGAATAGCCTCTTTTTCATGAGAACAATTCAATCCGTGTCTATCTGAAGTTATTCTCACCGAAAATTAATATTTGACCATACTAAACGTGAAATCTGTTACTAAAAGCATTGTTCCAAGACGACGTCATAATTTCCTATTACGAAAAATGCAGTTTCCCAACATTTAAAGGTTATTTGCTCTATAATTGATTTCTGTGTAGGAACATACAGAAATCAATAATATAGCAAATAACCTTTCAATGTAACTGCGGGCTTTACATTAAAATTAAGATTGAGTTAATCATAATATTAAAATATGATCTCAGGACACCGAGCTTCACGAAAATATTCAGCATTCATACAAGTTTACCTATATCTTAAGTATCCACAACATTGTCATTCAATCAAATTTTCAAAAAACAATATTTCATCACCACCACTAGGGTCGAATTCAGGTTTAGCCGAATCCTAATTATTTCTAAAATCACACGTGCACAAACTTTGTCAAACAATTTACATCCTGTATAAAAACATCTAATTAAATTGCAGATCTTATTTCGTCTGAACTGAAACTTCAGTTTTGATTACATATTCTTAAAAATCCCATTTGTATATCACATTAGTAGAGCCGAACAATGATGAATAAGCTCATTGTGGCTTAGAACCCTTGAGCTGCTACAGAAAACATCAACCAAATCTTCGGCTTCTATACACAATCAATAAAACCCAATGTTTGGATTGTTTCAGGCTCCCTGGGCTGTTTTTTCCCTCAAGAGTATCAAGGGTCATACGTGGGTCAGTACCCAGTGGCCGGTGGCCAACCCAGCCAGCATTATTCCGAAGTGAACATCATGGTGGACGCCATCCCAGTGTGGGGCATGTGTCACAAGAGATTAGGAAACAACGTGCTTCTACGGGACAGGTAAGCTCATTATTTTTATGGCTTTTTATGGTAGGACAACAATGAAGATTTAACTTTTTTTTCCAAATTTCATGGAAAAATTCTCAGCGCTCAGGAAATTCATTATCGCGAGTGTTCCGCTAATGAATTTTCGCTCCCTTGACCACAGGGTCAAGTCACGGTCGCTTTTTGAAGAACTGAGCTCTTAATTAGCAAAATAATTAATTCCCCACCAACAATTGCATTTCTCAGAACGAGGACCATGGACTGCTTCCGTTGTTTCAGTCTCCACCTACACTCAGTGAATGTCTTGCAGATACATACAGAAGGTAGGCGACTGTTGCATCGCACTCAAAGGGCCTTTCATAAAGAACGTCCACATATTCCTATTATTCCTTGAGGCACAAATAGTTCAGATGACGTCAGTTAATTTATTTAGACAAAAACAAGTAATTTTGAACAGAAAAAATGCCATGATGTACCTAAAATGTACATCAATATTTTCAAATTAAATGACATTTAATTTTTAATCTAAAAGAGCCTTTTGACTTGATAGTTGATACATCATTAACACAATAACTGTTTTAAACTATAACATCATTTGAGGACATTGTTAATAGATCGTCTTTCATAGGATTTCTGAATTTGACCTCTTTACTCCCTACTAAGTTCATGATCATTCGATTTGTAAGAATCATCACCCCCTCCTTCGTCGCACGTCATTTATGGAATGCCTTTTTTATGGAAGACACCTCAGACTACTGAGAAACATAATCCAAAAGCTATAATAAAATGTCTTTTTTTTTCTTCATCGCTACTTCATTGGCGGTGGTCCTATGCTCCCAAAAAAATAGGCTTAGACAAATGTTACACTAATGAAGACGCCGCCTTAGCAACGTGCCCCACTAAAGAAAGCACTCATAAACAGCTCTCCAAAGAAATCATCTTGTACAGTGAGTCATCGCGCATTTGCGCTAATTACCCATCTAAAAAATTGTGAATTACATAAAAAAACTTGTTTGGGATGAGACAGAAAATCCATCAATTAGCGAGTTTGGGTGGCAAAAAATCAAGAGCGCGCTTTTTACCTTCCCAAATAGAAAAACCTGGAGCGGATTCCATGTTGCAGCAAGTTTTGTGCCCCATTAACGGGCGCTTCAAGTTCACGTACGCCCAGAGCAGCGGCGAACACTCTTGCACCGAACCCGTTTCAGAAATAAGCAACTGCCCCTACGGCTTCAGTCTGACAGCCAAGTTTCGCCAGTGCACCTTCGGAGACAGAGGTAGGAAATTTGAAAAGTAAAAAAATCGCCGAATTAAGAAGTTCAACTGTAGGCGTTATCACCATGCTCGAAAAAAAATGCACGGTGACAAAATTCCATGTATGATATCGTGATTTTACGATTTTATAACATTTGTGTGCCAGCAACGATGGATTATCCATTTAGCAAAATAAGCATGTGCTTTTTTTAAAACAAAAGTACAAGCCTAGGACCCAATGGCTATGTAAGGTTTCCTGGACTTATTTGTGAAATTATATACATGTATCTGCATCTGTTCTAATTCCGTCACTCAATTCCACGGAATTCTAACCTCTGACAAATTAAACCAAAAGTATTTTACGAAATGGTACCTCTTACACAAGTACTCAGTCTCAGTAATTCGAATTCCAAATATGGTTCAATCGAATTAACTTCCAAAAGTCCAAACTTCCCCGTTTAGGTGACCGTTAATCTAGCAACTATTTGAGAAATAGCATAATCTTTGCTAGTTTTCAAGAATAGTAGTAACTGATGACTCGGACCAGCATTAAAGTGTTCAAGGAAAAATGATCACTTGATCAACTCTTTAAAAACTGTTTTACTTGAAACAAATGTCGTTATTTCCAGAATTTTTTCCACGTTGTTAATTCTATAACGAACGGTTTTGAGCCATTTGTTAAAAGAAATTGATGACTAAAATTCCTCAGCTGTGATCCAGATTTTCAACTAGCAATCCCCAAATTGTGAATGAGTACTAGGCCAGACACAGGAGACACTTCCTCCAAAGCTGCGCATTCATTCTTTCAACACGTCATTGACTAAATTTGTTTTAAATGAAAACATGGTCTCTGCGATTTCCCCATTTTAATGGCAGCCCACCATGGTCACGCAATCTAGAGTCAGTCAATAAGTACCGTCATTACAGCACGCCATTTTGATATGAAACAATGGCATATGTTTCTCGATAGATTTTGTGACTAGCGTACAACCTCCAACGTTGATAACAGAAAAAAAGCCTACTTTCGGGTGATTTGCTTCAAGCTCAGTTTTTTTAAGCCAAAGCCCAAAAGATTCTTCTAGCCAATTGCAATTGAACTTCTTAGCTAAGTCAGTTGAAGGAGCATGCAAAGTAACGTTCTGTGCCGTTTCACACAATGGTCTAATTGCTGGTCTCAAGAAAACAAAAGCAAGTTACTTTGGGTGGCCCTTCGAGCGATTGAGAAATAATGGGTAGTTTTACGGGTTTCAGACAACTGATTTCTGTCTTGCAGAAATAAGTTTCCAGTGTTTAGGAGATTGGGAAGGTCCAGGTGGCGAACGCTACTTATCATTGCTTGACCCATCGTCCGTGAACTCTTCAGGGCCGCGATATCGTTGCGCAGTAAGTAAATTCGCAATCGCACGTTGTTTAAATCAAATAAAAAATAACCAGACACGCAATCTGCATGGGAACGTGGTACGAGGCATTAAATTTATGCCGCAATTGCCGATTTATTCGAAATGCAAATAGACTGATAGTAAATAAAATGAAAAAAAAATTCTTTTTTAAAACGCAATAAACGCAGATGTACAAAGAAGATTCCAGGAGTGGACAGATCACGCTGGCCATGTCTCCGGATTCCACTTGTGCCTATCAACTCAGCAATTCGACTTCGGGCTATGAAACTTTAGTACTAACTCCAGGTACGTGTATGAACTGGGTTACAAAAATTCTATACTTCAGGGCATCTTAAAATGACTACATATACTCTAATTTTTTTAAAAAAAGTTTTAACACAGATGACAATCGGAAATATCGAAATGGGATATTATAATTATTGATTAGATACTGTATGTAAGTGCTCGCAAATTCTGAAAGACAGAATGTTAGTTCGATTTAAAACAATCTCCATTGTTACAACACAATGGCAATTGCGGTACGATACCACTCATGATTTTAGCACAAAAAAAGTTGCAGTGAGACGTAAGGGGAAATACCAAACGAATGAGTGGATGACCAACCCAGTCCAGGGACCAATCCTTTGTTTCGGTCTGCACGATATTACTCGTCCTAAAATGTCACGTCCCAAATGTCAAGTGCTTCCCTAAACCGATGTAGGCCTACGATTGAATACAAACCCTCAACAGGAAAGTGATTACAACAATGACAAGTCTAATGAAAACGAAAAACAGGATGGGGCCATTTTTCAAGCGAGTGATTTCTTTGCAAAACCCAATTACACGTGATTGCGCAAATTTAATTGGATGGCCCCTTAATGAAGCCAGCAGCAAAAAAAAAACGTCGAAAAGACCAGGAAAAATGAAATATTGAACCACGCCTGACTCGCGAAAACGCTGGTCAAGCACTCACAATGGCACACACGCAACGTGAAAGGCATCTAAAAAATTCATGACTAAAATATCTATCCCATTAACAATTGTAAGTACATAAATATATGTAAGGACGCCCATAAAAAAAACAAGACACCTGTCTGTTTTAAATTCATTTGATAATAAAAAATTGATGGGGAGGGAGAGGTCTCATTCCCGATGGCATTCGCCTTCGGAGACAAATGTAAAAACAAAAACGAAAACAAAATTTACACAATGGGAAAAGGGGGATAAGATGGACCAAGTTTAATAGGGGGGATAAAAGATATGCAGGTAGAAAAAAACATTTTGAGACGGGTGAAAATAACTTAGTTTCAAAGTATCGATAAGCATGATGCGACTCATGAGATCAGAGATAATGAGATATCTCGCTCGGAGACCATCGAAAATTAATGCTATATTTTCGACGTTTGTTCCATATGAAAGAACACTTGAAGCATATTCATCTTTGCTCAACACATCCGCTGAATTACACACTTTATCTTGACCCTATCTAATTGATAAATACACGACCCAGGCAATGCGTATATCATTAACCAACTAAACAGAATTAACATCAGGTCCATAATTTAATATAAAAAAGCAAAGAACAACTAGGACAATGCTGAGGAGCCATTCCTACAGTGTACTAACCACCAACACCAAGACCGCTATCTCCTAGATTCTCCTACACGAAATGTCCATCCCAAGAATATGCAAGGTTCACTTCGTAGTCAAAATCATCCAAAATTGAGTAGTTTCCAATGGGAAAAAATGGGAGGCCATTTCAGAGGGAGCAATCAAAGGAATGCTGAGACAACGGAAAAAACAGTGCCCTGAAGTACAGTACTAAGAGCAAAACGTCAAAGAACAGCAACGTTCCGTTTGTTAACTTGTATTTTCTTCTTCATGCTTCTGAAACTCCAGCCATTCCTCCCAGTCTGCCGGTGCGAGCACAAAAAAGCAACTGCAAGTTCCCCGAGTGGGTCCAAGGAGGCTGGCAGCAACTGATGGTCAACGGCGACACGTTGACCTACACCGATCCTCACAACTTCCAGACGTACACCATGAAGTGTCTCCAGCCAGAAGAGAACCACCAACAGGAACGCTATCTCGTTTACGTCCGAACCCAGTGGTAAGTCAAACAGTGTTTAAGTTTATATTACCAGGCTTAAAATGCATGTAGCTATGTCCATTAAAAACCCACCATTAAGAAGCTGTCTGTTTTAAGCCATTTTCGAAGATTTTCTCCAGCTAAATTTTGACAATTACATGCATGTCACAGAAATTCTGTAGCGAAGCTAAGTACTATTTTAACGATTGGTGTAACCTTTCGCCTTCTAGGACTATAGTCCTTCAATGATATAGGCACCTGTTTATGCGTCTTAGTCGCCCAGGATATCTCGAAAAACAAAAACAAAAAAACCGCTTGCACTCAAATCTGAATTAGTGATGATCGCTGATTTACGTGCATCGGATGGGTGGAAATTACGCTTCCCTTATCTTTTATTGCTCATTCTGAGAGATTGTATACAGGCGGACCGACATGAGCTCGGGACGGTGCACACGATTTGTAATTCAATGTTATTTGTTCAAGCCTATCCCAGCTTAATTTATTGCAAAAATCCATTTAAAACCGGGCTTGCCTGTGTACACGCACGCATATGCAAAGAGCCAGGAGGCTGAGGAGGGGGGCGCGGGCCAATTGGCATGGCCGAAAACGATCTTCAAGAATGTCATTCTGTCAACCCCCGAAATTCCGACCCGTGATTTAGCGCCCCTGTTCAAGAGGGCCCGGATTGACACGAATGCCTTGAATTATGGGACACCTACTACTGTGCGGGGGCACGACACAAGTAGGCCTATTTGGCAACAAAAACGATTCGAACTAATAAACTGGAACCGTTCGGCGCTCCCAGGGAGGTCCACAGACGATTCTCACTAATGTCTTTTTTTTCCTTTTTTTTTTCTTCTTTTTGTCTTGCAGCGGCGATGAGACCTACAATTGCTTGGCCATGCAGAGCCGGGGCAAATTGGTAATGGAGTTCCAAATGGGTAAGTCCGAAAGAAAAGTTTAAAAAATAAAAAAACAACAACGAACATTTCGATTTTTGTCCAAAATGTGAGACGGAGAAAAGAATGAAGTTGTCATTGCGCGAAGGGTTGTCACGAGTCAGTCGGAATGGCCTTCGCACATTCCAAGAATCCACCTCCCAAAAATTGCCAGCAAAAAACGGCGTGATTCAAGTGGCCACAAGAAGGCACGCACGCCATGGGTAAAACAAGCAGCCCCATCACGCCTCATGGAATTCCACCTCCACTCTCCAGAGGAACCAGAGGCGTTTCGCTCGGTTTGATCCTCGTCGGTGAAAAACCTGGTCATTTCGAATATAGTGAGAAAAGTATCTAGGAGAATAATCGAAAAAAAAAACCTTAATAATAAAAAACGGAACTTTCGGAAAAAGAGGTTTTGGCGTAAATAATTGCCAAAGCCCTCATCCTGTTGCCGTGATCGGCTAGGAACGCCCCAAACTGGGCTTTTTCTGCTAATATCGCCATGGCAAACCAAGCGTTAAGGTCCTGTCCCTTGGACTCCACCCACCCCCTAAACACTCGTATCCTTTCCAGTTTTTGTGCCCCGTTCATGAACCCGTGGGTGATTAACTGGCTGGTTGGGAAATGTTGGGGGTTAGGGTTAAAGGACCTGCTATTTTTCGTTGAAATTCAATTTTTATAGAAAAAAAATCGGAATGAAAATATCAAAGCTTCGATCTATCGAAATTATAAATAATTTCAACTGCTCATAACTCAGTCAATTACAAAATCAATAATAAACGATAAAAATGCTGTTATGTGCAATCCACTAAGGACGTCCTGAAATTTTTATAACCTCCTTCCTCTGTGTCCGACTTTTATTTCCCCCCTCCCTTATGTCCGGTCCAGGGAAAAAAGCTTTCGCATTGAACAAATTAAACATATACAATTAATTAAGCATCAGATCGAGATCGTTAATGTACACAGATAATTAATTCTAACAGTAAAACAGATTAGTCGTAATTTAATTTGATGAATTTCATAGAAAGTAACGAAATCTGACTTGAAACAGGCAGCCATAGTTTGACAATTTAGTTGAAAATACATGAACATTCTAATTGATGATCTGGTAGTCCACTTTCCTAGAACCCCTATACCACTGTCCGGTTTTTGCAAACCCCTTACACGCGATTATGTGACATAGTCAAGCACAAAATGTGCAACTCTTCAGGCGCCTCTTGACTCGTCACACCTCACGCACTGACCCCACCCTCGCCATTCATCGTATCACGCAGATAATTAATTTGGCAGTGCGTTTTTGAAATCATAAAATTCAACAATAAACCTCATTGGCATGAACTTTTTCTCTCGCAGGTCAGTATCCTTCTTTACACTACAATGAAAGTCTGTGCAGCGAACAGCAATTCGCGGCTCGCACCTGGATCACTCAAGGAAGTGAGTAGAGAAAAGCCTTACTTTAATTCTATTTACAAAGGTTTTTTGTGTGTGTGCACATAAAGGGCCCGGCACACATTAAGCCATTTTCAACGAGAAATTAGTTGTTAACTCACGCCTGGTGCACTTTCAGAAAAAAAGGGCATTGTTAAGTGTTAACAGTTTTTTTTTCTTCCTCTGGAAACTGAAATTAAGCAAATTTATCAGACTGGAAGAATTTCTATTATTATGGAAGATGATGTTTGAGTTTTCGGGTTCTTAAGAGATGCGAACCCGAGCGCTTATCCTCTGTTTACAATTCCTCCAAATTGCAGTGGTAAAATCAACAAGACGGAATAGCTGCCCTGTTTCGGGAGACTACACCGGTTACATTCCTGATGCCACCGGCCTTTGCGCAAAGCTTTCTTCAGACTGCAACAACCCTGACATCATGTTCTACACAGTCAGCAACTGCGAGACAAAAACCGAAGTTTATGAAGGTAAAGACAACTTTTGAAAATAAATATAGTATTAGTTACGGTAAGCCCGAAATTGGGCCACACACTCGAAAGCAATTGTTTGTTGTATGGCGTCATTTCCTGCCCAGACAACGCTAACGCCATGGTGATGTAACACGATGATGCATTTTAGCAGCCTTAAAAACAAGAACACCCCTCACTGGAATTTCATTTGGCATTTTTTCGTGAATCAATATCTGAAGCAATATGACCAATTTTGGTCAATTTATGCAGACATCAATTTTGGGTTAGCTAATAGGAAACGTGACGATGATGCAACGTTCAATATTGCAGCGGAATGATGTTACTTTAAATTCAGCTTTTGCTATTTTTGGTATTTATATTGCAGTTTTGCCAAGTGGCATATGCGTAGCAATTAGATTATCTGTTACTCCATAATTAATCCGTAAACAGCCTTTACAAAAATTGCAGTAATGATTGAAACCAAAAGCACAGACATCAGAAAATATTTTTTTAATAGTTTTCGAAAATGGGAATTTTTAAAAGGATGTCGTAAATTATTTCCATTATTGTTATTTTTCCCACGCCCCTTTTTTCCACCCTTTTTTTTCTGGATCCGAAAAGATGTCAGCAATATGCAAAACACGTCTCCCGTTTATGCATTAGATTATTTAATTAGCACGCTTGCATTAAATCACGGCAATAAAATGTTAATCTTATAATTTGGCCGTAATAAAAATATTCAGCATATCATTTAATTGGCACGTTTACATTAAATTATGGGAATAACCCCTTCCCCTCTTCCTCCCCTTTCAATCCAGTCACATTGCAAGAAATAGTTGACATAGCTGGCCAGTTTACCTTTAGCGATGTTTTGGTTGAATGTATAAAGACGACGCCATCGCATCGCAGCTTATCTCCGAGATGATGCTGGCTCCCCTATACTTTGCCCAAAAAAGCCAATGGCCCTCAAACAGGCTCTAATAAACGACGGGGGGAGGGTCGGCATCACTTACGCGTGCGACACATTACGACATACCATTCTCACCGCATTTACTTCTCTAACGGTCACCTAGCCAAACCTTTCCCTGGTCCACTATCGCATGAAACAATGTAGAAAACCCCCTGATAAAAACCAGTGTCATGAATAAATCCACGCGCCAAAAATACGAGGAAAAAAAAATAAAACAAAGCTTTTAAGCATGGCCTGAGGGAAGAGTAGGGCGAAAAGGTAGCCGGTTGCCAAGGCAAGTACCAGAATGGACGTGGGAATCGTACCAATGCCAAAGAAATGCCAAAGAACCTCCTCCAATTAATTTCAAAGATTCTATTTAGACAGACGATCGGGAGAATCTTGATTGTCTGACAAGCCTCTCTATGCTAATGCCAGCCTATTGCTAATTGTATTCGGCAGTTCACTTAATTGGAAAGGGGGGTTGTCATTTATGAAACGGAGGGTTTTAATTAGCGTCGAATAAGTTAGCAGAATCTCTCGCGATCGAATAAATTAGCGACCGGCTGGTATATCCATCAAGGAATGCAGCTCAGTAGTGCAGTTTATCGGTATATCAATTTTCCCCAACGAAACAGAACCCTATTTTGTCATAGCTGGCATCAAGCGATGCGCGTGACATCCGCCACAGGTGTCAATTAATGGACGTGTGACTTCATGGCACATGTAATGTCAACTTTTGCAAGTGTCTCGGTGGATCACTGCTGATAGATCCTGAAGTCTTGGAGTGCTTGATCTGAAAGGTGCCACCAACATGTATGTCCATTAAGATTTTACGTTTAAAAGCTTCCAACATGTTAAATAAACGTTTGTGAATTATTATTTAACAATACTGCTGCAATCACAATAAGGTGATCAACTACAGTCTTGAAAGCTTCTTTAAACATGTCCGCACATGTAGACTCGGGTCAATCACTATAGGTTTCTGACAATTAATTGCACAATTTCCCCTCATTGTAATCAGAATTTGTTCACACTCATCAAATTTGATTCAGTGTGAAAATGTAGCATCTTCAAAACAATCAGAAAACTGGAGCATGGATCAATTAATTGTATTTTGAGCGAGATATTTAACTTCTTCAATGCTTTCATGTGCAGAAAAATAACAGTTCTGTCCAATTCAATGTTGAAACTTGGCTAAAACCTCACATGACCCCCTATGATACCCCCGGAGTTGGAATATATTACGGTATGAGTCTATTTAAAAGCTACATACCAACGCGCCCTGACCAGCAGACCGGGGGTGCCGTAAGCGATAAACATGCAAATGGCTAGCATGGCATACAACCCCAGTCCATCACCCATGACGGAAATTAAGCCGTTGGATGACCAGCTTGAATTGAATTTCAATTGACCAGAGACAATCGAGGCGCAATATTGGATTTCCTGCATATCGCCATTCAACTTTCACGTAAAAACAGAATAACAAAAAGCGTTTTGGCCCAGTGTCCTTTTCCTAATTTCTGGGATCGAAGGGAAATGGAAGCTCAGGAACGACCAAACCGTGTAAAATCTCTCCATTTGCATCAAGTACGTGTAAAATATATAATAGGCTGGACGTTTCCAAAAGGATTGTTCTAGGCATATCTATTGTCAAATGAGGATGCGACATATCGGAGCGCTAATTAAAATTCGAGCACTGATACGATATGGGCATGCTGGAAGCCGACATTTCCTGGTTGCCCATTAATCAATAAACTGCTTAGCAATTCAACTAACTGGCAATGGTGCATCGAAAAATGAGCAATCAGACGAAGAGCGATTTCGCACCTGCAACATTTGCATCTGTGCAACGCAATGCGAGAAAAGAGAAATATGTGAAAGTTAATCAAACAACTGGGAAAGGTTAAATGCAATACGAGGCTGGGAACCTCTGTAAATGAATTAATTACGGGCCATAGAATATTAATACGAGGGAGGTCATTCGCTTTGGCATTAAATTTAGAAATATGCGAGCGATAAAAATATTGTGAGAACCATTTGCAACTTCTCGAGCGCGTCCAATCCGGTTTCGACAATCCGTTTGTGTGTGTCCACGCATAGCTGAGCCGATTGGAAAATTGTTCATTGTCACTCGAAATAATCACGCGGCTTTTGACGAGGTGAGAAAAGCACCCAGTTTTTCTTGAATTTCAGATCGCAGCCGAATCGTTTAAAGCGCTCGGAAAAACCACCCACTAAAAAAAATGGCAGGGTGACAATGGCAGAAAATTATTTCGCCGATCAAGAGTTTCTAGGAAATGCACAATTACCAGAAAACATTCTTGGACCTGCATTACGCGTAAAGCGTCCGATAAGAACCTAACTAATTAATTGCACAACTCAGGAATTGCACCTGAAATGGCTTGTTGTGAGGCATTTTTTTTTTGAATGTGGCTGAAAGTACAGCTGAAGATTATCAGAAAATATCAACTGTAATCATTGTTTCGATTTTGTTTTGCGAATCAGTATTTAAAGACAGCACAGTTTATAGATCCGCCACTGCCCTTGGTGACTAAAAAGTTACATGTTCCTGTTGGATGACCAAGCAAAGTTGATTGTTCAAAACTGATTTCTAAACACCACTAATATATAGTAATTTTTAATCCTTTTTTTATTTTTGCAAAACACTTATTGCAACCAGCCAAAACATACTCTCTCACTGCACAGGATGTGTCCACTTAATTTTAATTTCCATGAAATGTTCTCGTGACAATGCCAAATTCCCAAATTGAGAAAATTAAACGACGAAATTGCGAGGGTATAAAAAACAGCTGGAACCAATAGTTAAAGAGGTCATGGCGCATTATTTCACGCTTTCCACTTTACTGAGAATTGATAATATACATTGGATGCTCGGTGAATAATCATGTAGAGGAAAGGTAGCTCCATGAGCCCTCCTTGCTGCTTGACTATCTGACATAATTGCCTACCTCGATTACTCGTCTTAGCACAAAAAACAAATACTGATTTTCGATAATAACGCAAAAAATACGTCCTTTTTCTAAATTGCAATGCTTACTTTCCCGACATTGTGCTTGCAGTAAATCTGATGCTGTAATGCATGGGAGAAGTGGTGCTTGAGCAGTCAAGTGGAAATATAAAAAAAAATTCAATGAGGTGTAGGAGGACATTGCCCATTAATACGCACTAATGCGGTGTAAATTTATTCCAGGATAAGTCAAGTTACGAGCTGAAATGATTTCTAAATGGCATTTTTTAACTATTTCATAGAACGCGAATATCGATGTTTGGGTGAATGGGAAGAAGGCGGCGTCACCTACACCTACACTCAACGAAGGGATCTCCCCGGATACCAGTGCTTTGTAAGTATACAACTTTGGGAGTGTTTATTGAAGATAATTAACGACGGCCGAGGCCGTTAAGATCAGATACACGTCAGGGAAGGGCAAATATGAGCCATGATGGGAATGAGGTGATGGAAAGTTAAGTGGCAGAAGCATCAAGTTTAACGTGACAAATGTATGTTGACAGGTGGGCAAAATAACAGATGGCAAGGATGTGTTCATCAAGGAAGCTGGAGACAACTGTGTCAGAGGCATGGACCCGCTTACGTTTGGAATGAAAATGACTAAACAAGGTAAGCCTACTCAGCCGTTCACTTCAAAAAACAAAAAAGATCAGTAATTTGGGCACAAATATTCGGACATAATGCAATGTCAAATATTACATTAGTACTGCATTGCCCATTATACAAAAATGAAGCATAGTAGATTAGTTGCAGCAGCCATATAGAACACTTTGGTTTAACCATTGAACAATTTAGGAAAATATGAAAAATATTTGGCAATCCAACTTGATTCTTATCATTGTAATACAATGCCAAATTTTCATAAACGTTTCTCTGTCAAGTCCCTGAAAAGCATTGAATTTTAAATTACCGAATCCTGTAGACATGGAAATGCATTAGTAGAATGTGTAAATAAGTCCAAAGTCATGCAAATCGAGGACCTGTGGACACCCTGTTTTACAGCTACTACATTTGATTCAAGGATTACATCAGCGTGCAATTAACAGCTGTCGTACATAGCCTACCATAAGCGAATATGGCATAACTACCATGATTTAACTTCAATTTGCGTTTTTTAAAGGTTCATGCGACCCTGGCCTAGCAGCTGACCAGCCCCTGCCAGACCCAGATATTCCCTCAACATCAAGAGGCCCAAATCGATTGGTCCCGGCACTTACGACATTAAAAGCTGATGCATCCCTTACCACAACTACCAAACCATGGAAGCCAATTACAGGTAAATATTTATTGAATGACAAAAATCGGTAAGCACATTAATTGACACATTATGCTAACATTACACGTGTTATTACAGTTCGTCCAACAGACGGTTCATCAGGAAGCCTACCATTTGTTGCAGATACAGTGCTTATGACCTCAGCAATGCTGCTTGCTTTATCGACGATCCATCTGGCAATGGTCTAATACTGCATCTCGTCACGTTATTTAAATTGTACATTTGTGACTGACTTGTCACCGTCAGTGCCCTAGTCCGTTCAAGTAAGAGCTGTTCCACTGAGGGTCATCACACCGAGAGACAATTGCTGCCTTACATTGCATTGCTTGACCCAAATTCAAGATGGAGTTTCTGGAGTATTCGAGGCAATAATGAAATCAAGTTCGATATCTCGAAATGATCCTTGGGCTATCATTGGCTGCAATTCACCAACATGTCTACCTGATATTACTCGAGATCAGGAAGTGCATCATATTTCCTCTGTGGAGGAGTGACCAGCACAGGAGGGCAAAGCTTATTCTGTGTGCTTACGATGACGGATTATTTTGACCAAAAAAGGCTCGGTAGAGTCGTGCCGTTCCTAATGCAGCGCTTCAATCCTGCTCTACTTCCTTTATGAATCCCATTTTCTTGATTCAGCCCCTTACCAAATGGCGTATTTAAAAAAAATGTAATTCCAGTGAAATGTGTATAAAAACCCTGTTGTTCCTGTTTATACTTGTATTTTATACATTCATGTAAATAGAAATAGAAGACGTAGGTAATAAATCGATAATAAAATAGCACAAAAGATTCCCTAACTTTGTTGTATGATAGAAAAACGTTTCACGTAAAGTAGCAAATGCATAGAGTGTATTTACAGCAATTACCTTCATCTGTCGTGAGCATCCTGATTAAATAACAAATGCCACGAAGTGGTCTAAGGACGAAAATAAGCCGACGGTGACTGCTCCACGCCCTTAATTGGAATCGGTGCGATGCTTGAGCGAGGTAAACGGACATTATTGGCAGATTTAAACCGGCTGGCAGCGTTAGAGTTGACATTGGAGGCGCATAAGTTCTTTGACTGCAAGCGGCCAGCATATCGAGGTGGATTACTGCAAGAATAATTAGAAAATGTTTTACTTGCCTTAGACTTGAAAAATTACTACAATTTACCACAGAAAATTGCAGCTTAACATCAGAATAAATACACTAAGTCTAGTTTCTGAAATTCACCCAATAATAAAAGGAGTAACACTTACTTTTCCTTATTTGTTGGTGGCGGTTCATCACATTGAACCGCCGTTTCTTCTGGAATTGTTCCATATGTAGGTAATTTCGCAACTCCTTGATTTATGGCTTGCCCTGCCCCTTGAAGCACACTAGGCCTCAAAGCAAGCGAAGGGTTGGACAAGCTTCCTGCACTACCAGGAGTGGACGTCATAATCGGCTGTCCGGCATTTCCAATGTGTCGAAAGGGGGTATTTTGTGAAATCGGTGTTGCCGTTACAGTATTGGTTCTTTGCTGGTTTAACTGAACCTCATTCAACTGCTTGTTCAGCCAGTTGATTACTTTAAATAGAAAGCATTACCTCAGGAATTCACTAAGGAAAACACACTAGCCTAATATTTAGAAATTAAATGTGAATACTACCAGTACCATTTTCATTCGTTTTCAGAATTTTCTGACTTTCGTCCAGCTTGGAGTTAGCTGCTGATAGAGATTCATTCAAGCTCTTCACCTAAATACAATTTGACTTTTAGCACAATAATAAAAATAACAAATAACAATTGTTTGGGGTTTCAATTTAACAAGACGAAATCCCATGGTATGAACTAACCTCACTTTCCCTTAGTTGTAACCTTTCTTCCAAAGTGTTCACCTGGCCTTGTAGAATGTCAACCGCAGCTTCCTTCTCGTTGACAACTTTCTCTTGTTCTTGAATAACCTTATTTCGGAGACTTAACTGTGAACAGCAACAAATGATAACAAAAAATTCGTCCTTTATTAAAATTTTTGATGAATTTTGACACATGAGTTATCCAAATAAATTTACTTTTGCTTGAATATTTCGGATATCCATTTGCAATTTACGAATTATTTCGTTGGCTTTGTTGAGATCATCGGAAAGTGATTTAATAGCATTTTCTCTCCTGGTTAATAACGATTGTTTTAACTCCAAGTCTTCCCTACATCTAATCTGAAATTCCATTTTCAACCGACAACAAGACATGAAAATCAACTAAAAATTTAGATTTAAAAGTCCTTTGATAATAAATTGTACCTTCTGCTCTTGAGTTGTTTCCAACTGTGCCTGAAGCTTTAATAGCTGCGATTCCTTTCCTTTTAATTCTTGTTCTATGCTGACAACCCTGTCGTTCAAATGGGCCGACGACCTTTCCCAATCCCCTCTAGAAGTCTCAAGGTGACGATTTTCCTTGCGCAGATCCTGTAATTCTTGGTGGGCTGACCGGGATTCATCTTCTGCAACGCTAACTCTATTTCTAAGCTCATGGACTGTTGATTCTAACATCAAACGCTTTTCTGCAAGTTCTTCTAGTTGGGCTTTTAGGGATAGAGCTTCTTCCTCCAACCGTCCTACCACTTTACTTTGATTATAATTCTGTTCCATGCAATCTCTCTCATATTTTACCTGCATTTCATGTTGAAGCTGTTGATAACAACAAAACATCAGCTAAGATGAGAACTTGACAAAATACAACCCATAATCCAGAAACCTTACTTGTGAGGCTTTATCTTTTTCATTGCAGAGTTGCTGATTAAAACGTTCGTTTAAGGAACGGGCTTGTTCCAGTAGTTGTTGCTTAAGTTGAACTATTTCAGCTTCGCTTTTAGCTAACTGCTCTTGACAAGTCCTTAACCGCCCATTCATATCCAATTCAGAAGAGTTCAAATGATTGTAAAGTTCTTCATTTTTCACCTAGGTTAGATAAATGTGGAATATGTTACACCACTTTCATGCATATCAGTATTTACTATTTTAAAAATTAGAATTTTTTCGCAATGGTCATGATACCCTAAGGAATCCAACGTTTCGTTCTTACCTTGTAAGTTGTGAGACAGTTCGCCAGATAGCTCTTGACTTCAGAATCAGTGCCAGGTGCCAGCTTCAGAGCAAGATGTACCAGATGTTTGAATGGATTTATCTCTACAACACTGAAAACAGCCACACCACTGGTATTTGGAAGAATCATTTGCAACATAAACCTGCAATGATGAAAATAATCAATGATATGTTCGTCCGCGACTTAGCAATTTTAGACCTATTTTTCATAAATTTCTTACCGAGGACTACTTTTTATTTCTTCCAGTCGACATTGCTCTAACAAATCGACGAACTTTTGTGGAAATGCCGCAAAATCAACCAACAAACCTTGTTGTATTCGTAAGCTATTTTTTGAAAACATATATACATCAAAAGCCATTCTAAAAGATTATAGGTGAGGACAATTAAAACTCAGGCCCATCATGACACAAGACCAAGTGATGGTTCACCAATTCACTTCAACTAAATTCAGTGCCCTACCGTCAGTAAAGATTTCACATGTGATAGGGGGTGCAATCCATCAACCCATGTTAATCATTTTTTATTCTGCTTGATTACTACTCTGTGGTTATGTAGATCTGGTTAGGTCAGGGATGACATAACAGACTTGCACTATGGTTCACTCTGCCTTGACGTGGATCCAAAATGAACCTGTAATTTACCTTTGATAATCGTCGTCATTTAACTTTAAGTGGTAAAAGAACAACGGATTTTGCTCATCAGTCAACCGCACAACAAGATCCTAATGGAAAATGTGAAATAAATAAATTGCGTTAATACCCACTACGATGATCATGCCACTACTATGTACTTGTTATGCAATATACTGCTATAGGAAACTTGCCTTTCTAAACAATGAGCTTAGTGTGGAATGCAGTTCTGCGGACACAGTCAAAGGTGAACACCTGATAAAACAAAAAGCAAATATGACAAGGCTGTTCAAGCATACGTTTTCGATTGATCTTCTGGGCACTTGTGAAGTATCATAATTCAATGGCGGGAAAGGGGGGAATCAGCAGTTTCTTTCTGCATTGCGCAATATCAAATTCCATACTAAACAGCACATAAATACCTTTCTTCCTTATCTCCATTTTTTATCAAGACTTTCAGAGGCTTACAATATATTTGTTCCTCATTGATACGTTCTTCGCTTCCCGTGCTTTTCATGTTTCTTTACAAGCGGTCTAATATAGTAACGGTCGAAATATTTCAGAGCCTACATTATCAGTTACGATCTTAGTAGAGCTACCAACAATTCACTCAACCTAAAGTTTAAAACATTCGTTCACTAACTCCTTGAATAAAATTATGATACATGTACAATAAAAAATAAACCCAAATCCGATTCGAAACAACGCGCTTCCCGAACAGCGAACGAACAAACTGTCATTGCCGACAAATGATGCCTCAAAAATGTTTCTCCCTAAGGTTATAGGTTTCTACCTAGAAATCTGGTAACGTTGGAAATCGTCTGGAAAGGACCGGAAGTGGTAGCTGGCGAAATTCGAAAGCATCGAAGACAATCATGGACGATAATTTTGCTGAAGATTTGTTCAGCGTGTTTGAAAGTACCTCTAAAACTGAAATAAAAGTCAGTTCTAAGAAGGAGGCGAAACCCGGGTATGTTACTTTACACAGGCAAAATATTGAGTAACTTTAGTGCGAGCATTTTAGTTATTATTGAGTTAATCACCTCGTAGCACGTGGTGGATGGAGAAATGCATCTGTCAATAATGAGAAATCCTTTATCAAATCAGTACAGTAATTCAATAAATTTGCGTATTTATTTAGGACATCCACGAGCAAGTTTGTCAGGTCAATTACCAGCGGGAAACGTCAACTAGAAGATGACAAGGAAAAGAAGGAGAGTAACAAGAAAAGCAAATCGAACTTGTTGGACGACATCAAGTAAAATACATAACATTTGCATTTACTGTTGTAATAAAATATCTAAAAATCTTTAATCTTACTTCATTTAAATCTAAAACTTAGCTTGAACGATTGTATACCAAGAATAAATATTCATACAGTGGAGACTGTGGAGGCTTGCACACATGAGGTTTGTTATGTGCCATATACTATGCTCGAGTTTCTATGACGTAATTTAACAGAAAATCTTAACAATTTGTAGGTTGCGGTTCCACATGATGCAGTGTTTGTTCCGTTAAAACCAAT
>JAQIXS010000921.1:0-36572 GCA_034700785.1 Rossiulus vilnensis | reverse complement strand
AATTCGGTCGCTAGATGGCGCCACCTCGACAGCCCCTCTAAAACCCGGTTTTCGCCCCCCTAAAGCCAATCGATGTGCAAATAAATTAGTTTGTGTCAATCCCCAGATCTGTAGGTTTAAACGGGCCCTTCATCCGTATGTCGAAATTTAACGGCAATTCCGCAAAAGGGAACAATTACTTTCGGAGCAATATTTTTTCATCGGAATTTGTTGAAGAATTCCTCGCCTTCATTCGCACTCATCGCCTTTTCCAGTTTCTATCTTTTCTCTGCTCAAATGATTGTAATGTGTCGTAATTTTATCGCATTCCAGTTCCTTTAATTCCCCCTTAATTTTATTGCCTTTTTCGGTGTTATTACGCCTGTTCTTCTCCCCCCATTCCCTTCCTAGATCCTCAGATCCTCGGATTCTCCAACGGATGTTCACAATTTTTACAACAGGACGATAAATGGGGCCCTGCCTTGTCCATTATTTATTTTATGAAGCGTCCTTCCACCGTCTAAGGTCCCAATGGCGGTTTGTTATGGACTCAATAAAACTTCAGCTAATAATTCATCGATTGTGCAACCTGGCAGGCCAGGTTCTGGGAGGCAAAGGTCTTGTGGGGTGCTCTAGGCCTATTTCCGGAGACTGATGGCATGTCCGAAGGACTGGGGCCGCGTCTGTTCCGTAGGGAAGGAAAATAACGCCAGGGGGCCGAAATTTCAATGGCGGTCAATGCATTCTTTGCAAGTTGAAAGGTCGCCCCAGATGAGAATTATGGAGATTTGAACCCAACATTTTTGGGGTTAACACAAGACCCCGAGGGGTATATATTTCACCCCCTCGCCTGCGATTCAACCTCTTAATGACAATAGGAAATTGATTTGAATTGTGTAGGAGATGAAAACTAATTTCAGCCATTTAACTAGTGAAAGTTGGTATTTATAAACAACGATTTTTGAAACTTTTTAATGACTGACTGACAGCTTGCATTATTTTTTATTAAAAAAATAAAATGGGCTTAATGACGATTTTGAAAACTGTGCTGAATTTAATAAAATTATAATTCTAAACTGTAATCAATTTTTTATGAATATTGAATATTGTTTCGAAAACGTATTTTAAAAGTTAGTAAAATGATACGATAAAACGATGTTACTGTAACAAAGCGCTGGCGATAAATTTAAAGTACCTTATCAGTTTTTTTTCTTCAAATAATTTGAAAAGAATTATTCAATTTTCAATGTAAAGTTGGATAAATAATTTACACATGTTAAAACGCATTTTTGAGATATACAGATAATGGTTGTTTTTAAAAAATAGGGCTTTGTTAAAATCTGTGCAGAATCCACTTTAAATGGGCGTAATTCCTATATAATACCTATATAACACACTCGAAGCGTTTTTAAATTAGTCTAAATTATAATATGGAATGTGTTTTATCATCAAAAATGTATTTAAACAGTTTCGAAAACGTTTTAAAAACTGCAAAATTAACTGTTACGACGGTGAATCCGAGCTGTTTTTTATTAGATATATTAAGCAAAATTTAAAAAAAAATAGTAAACAGTTTTATCAAAACACGAAACATTAAAGCTATTTTTTGAACTTCCATTTGTTTCATTTATTCCATATTGTTTCATAAATGCTTCGTTTCGTATAAAAAAAAGTATATTGCAAGTTAAATAAATCAACTCTGTTCTTAAAACTTTCTTTCAATCTGTGTTCTAGTGTCATTTTAAATTATATTTGACATAATTTGTATATATTTTTTTTCCTTGCAATTTCATGTGGTAATTTCCCAGCGCGTTCTTAAAATTGAACCGCTAGGGGGCGCCTCTTTCCGCGGCTTTTCAAGTGGTCTTATTTCCCCCTTTTCCTCTTTCTCTATTCGCAGTTTTTTTTTCTCTGCCCATTTCCGTGTCTTTTGTTGGAAAACTCTTGAAATTGGGATTTTATCACAGTCAGTTGACAATTTCATTTTGTTCTCGACCGTTTTCTTCTCATAACATGTCGTAGATCACTGTTAAGGAGCGCCGTAGCCTCTCGACGTGTCTATAATATCCGAATGCCCAAAAGGCTTAAAGCACTAGCTGCGTGTCACGCGCACACAACCATCATTACACTACACTACAACTACACTACACTGCACTCCACTCCATGGAACCGCTGACACAATACCAGGAAAACCAACTCTTGGTACAAAACATTTCCAGTCCCCAAACAATAGAAGTATTGCGAAATGAAATTATTTATTGAATATTATTTTGTTGTGTTCTACAAAAGCCTAATTTACCTGAAATTTATTATTATTATTATTATTATTTTCACTATCCATCATTAATTGCAAAATTAGTATTAAAACAAATATTATTTCTATTTTAACGAATTTGTGTTTGTTATTACCGAATATAGCATGTGCGAAGGAAAACAGCACTATAGTTTATTATTTTTCATGAATATTTAAACAGAATACTAAACGAAATTATAGAACTATTTTGCTATGTATAAAAATGGAATTTACAATTTATTATTATTATTATTATTATCATCATCATCATCATCATCCATTAATAATTTCGAATTTATTGATAAACGTTATTATTGATAAAAATAGTTCTATACTCAGTGGCAGTCATTTAATTTTGTGAAATTATTAACAGAACAGTGCTTTTTCTGTTCTTATAAAAACATTTTATATGTAATGTATTAGTGACAGTCATTAAGTTTTCGAATACGGTTAATACCACATTTGTGATCTAGAAACTTTTATGAGAAATAGTTATATTTAAAATACTTGATATATGTCATGCATGCATTTTTTATGAATCATATTCAACATTATCGGTATTTCCGACTTAAACCTTGATCAAATCAGTTTCAAACACCACCTGTTGCAGCTAGGAATTTTGGGAAAATTGCATTAAACCTTAGGTTTATCCTACCTATGAGCTGGGTTAACGTTAATCCACGTTTAACTACTAACCGGCTGTGGCACAACGCTTTTCCTCGGCTAACTAGAGGTTTACCTTGGGTTTGGTATGAGTTTTGCTGGTGGATTCGGCCCTTGGTGTGTTTGGTATTAATTTTCCTGAAATGCAAGATGGCCGCCGCACGGTTTGGTTTATTGTCCGATCGGAAGAAGGGGTCATCCCGTCCTTTGTTCTGCTACAAGAAGCGTTGAAGTGCTGCGTGTGTTTGTGATGTGTGTGTGTGATGGGTGATCGTTAAATTGAAGATGGGCCCAAAAAGGGGGCCGATTAATGCTCATGGGCAATCGATGAGGGCCATAAAAATGTCCCCCGCGATTATATCTTTCTTCATCATTCTTTCGTTCAATGCAATGCATCATATTAAAAGGATCATCATGGAGGTGCCACACCAAAGGGCATTAACGGAACACCACGGCGTTTATGATCGCCCTTCAATATCATGTCTATTAAAAAAAATGCATTTTTTTATTTTTTATTTTGCGAATTGGTTTGGTCGAAATTGCACTAATATTTCGTCTTGTTTGGAAATTGTTCTTAGCATTAATTTCCCTGTTAAAATATCTTATGAAAACTAGCATTTGTCAGTTTTAATCTCAATTAATTTATTAAACAATATCTGTGTAAAATGTTGCATAAATTAATTATGATTTAGTTTTGAAAAGTTTGCCTAAAGTTTAATTATTAACAGAAATTGTCTAAAATACATCATTGCAAGTAAGCAAGTTTTTCGACAAAATGATTGCTCTCAAATTACAGTTTCTTATTATTTTGATTTTTTTTAAAGAAAATATTTGTTTAACGTTTGCTTAATTATTGTTTTTGAAACAATATTTCTGCAGGCACTACAATCCATCGTTTGAGTATTTTTTTACTTAAAAAAATTGCCATGGCGTGCCCATAATTAATTCTAAACCTCATTACGAAATCCTGATTAGAATGGATTTTTTATCAGCATATTTTATCAAAAATGCATGTATGCTAACCCTTAGCATTCGCTACATCATTAATATATTTACGAAAAACATCCCTTAGAAAACTTAAATTCAAGTAATTCTGTTCATTTTTTACGTTTAATTTTACTGTCATCTTAACTTTTATTTGTTAATATATAAAAAAAATATATTAATCAAACTTACATGTATAATACACTGCATAGTAATGTCAGTTTGAATTGTGGTGTTACAGGAGTTCGATTTTTTTAACACAGGTAGTTTTTTATTATAAAAATTTGGAAACAAAAATGAAATTACAACGATGTTGACTAAATGTTATGTAAACTAGGACGTTCAAACCTTTTTCAAATTTTTAGCATTGGTCATTAATGTCCACAAATTGATGCAATTTTAGGCAGACGAATTTTTTCAGATCTTAATTCACGTGATTTATTTGTTAACACTTATTCAGTTTATTTCAATCTTATTTAGTTTGGTCTAAACATTACTTAAGCTTCGAAAGGCAATGTGCACAGGTGGTTTGAGGGGCTTTTCTCCTCCACTATCTTCAAAAGTTGATTGTATTTCTGTTTCTGCTTTTGAAAATGCAGTCCATTCCAGTTGTGATCATTTAATTTGTGACTAAATCACAGGAAATATTAATTTCTCAGAATTCATCCAGAAGATATCACCCTTATCTATATGCCAACATTTTCATTTTGATTCAATCTCTCTCAAACTTCACTCAACGTTATGTTTTCATTTTGTCACGTATCACTGGGCGTGTCTCTTCCAAAAAGCGCTCATGCATTTGGCACTTCCTCCACCGCACTTCCGGTCGAATTCGTTCGCTGACCACTGCTGACCACCGTCGATTTCTCTCGGTTTTTTTTCCCACGTTTTTTCACTCGCTTTTTCACTTTTACGTCTCACGTTTTAGTCTTTGAAGGTTCTCTTCTGCCTTCGAAAATCCTCGCGTTGGTCATCGCTGACCAGCGGTCACTTCGGAGGTCTCTCATCGATTTTTCAGCTCATTTTCACCCATTTGGCTATAAACAAAAGTGAAATTCCAGCAGTCACTTTTAAAGTCGCCTCTGACTTTTATTGGCCACCTTTTAGGGCTGGAAAAGGAAGGAAAAAAACCTGTTTAAATTGACGGAGGCCCTCTGGATTTTCAGGGCTGGATTTCCGGGGCTGAAACCTGAAATTAATGCCCACAACGCCCTCTATGGCAGGCCCCTTTCGCGGCCAGACCCCAGCTTTATTTGAATTTCTAGGCCTAGCCGTAAGGATGATAAATTGTAAGCGAATTGAAATGATCTTCTGGGGACGACCAGGGATTCCGTACAAATGAAAATGAATGGCTGGATCTTGGCACGGCTTGTGCTGAAAATCCCTTATTTTGGCACGTTGCGGCTTTTCTTTTGTCATTCCTAGCCAATTAAATGCGAAATGAGGCGACGCTGGGGTCCACTCCCAATTGACAAATGCCAATTTTTCAGGGAATGAAGTGTGTTTTTTTTGTGAGAATTGTCTTATATAGTCTTACAATTGTGAATAAAAACGAACGTTGTTTTATGCCTGGGTCCACAGATGGCGCTGGTAGCAGGCGTGTGATTCGCAGCGCCATCTTTTTCCACATTAGATTACGTGAATTAATTGTTTTGTGTAGAGTAGATAAATTTATCGACATGAAGTATATGGCGGGAAATATTTAGGTTTTGAAACATCATTTTGACTGGAATTTGAAATTTCGAAAAATTAAAAATTAAATAAAAATTATCCAAAATGTTTAGAATGATTTGTGTATTTTGTAACTAATTTAAAATTAATACATGTCACTCTTGTGCCTGGTTTCCTTTGCAACCGTGTTTTTGGCCTAAAACTGCTATTTTCAAAAACTTAATTCGAAACTGACGTTTAATATGTAACAAAAATACTCCTAATTTACGTAAATACTTATGTTTACAAATATTTAGTAAAATATATTTGTATATATTTTTTTGAGATTTTTTAAAAGCTGCGAGTACTGCGTAGGTCGAATTTACTTTCGATTTATTTACTATAATAGATTTACTATCGCATTTAGTATAGTCTACTTCTAACAGTATAAGTACTGTGTATGTATAATTTAATCATTTGCGTAACATCAGCAAATAAGTTTTTATTCATTTAGAAGATTAGAAATCTTACAGAGTAACTAACTGCTAACTAACGTTAACATCATCATCTGATAATTTTAAAATGATAACCAGCTTAATTGAATTTCTGAAGAACTAAACATAATTTGTTACTTCCATTAGCCACTTCAACTGTTTTTGTTTGTTTATAATTAATTAATGCTCTTTTACATCTGGTATTTTGCTAACATTTGGCTTTTTTCTTGTTATTTTTAGGTAAGTTGTTTCATTTTCTTCATTTTAAGAGTCGTGGTTTTCATGTTTTGTGTTTGGTAAGTGAGATATCATCTTTTAATTTTTTTATAACCTTAAACAAAATAAAACATTTAGAGAGAACTAGAAAATTTACAATAATGTAAACACTACTCTATATTATTAATTTTAAATCAATTATTGATTGAATAGTCAAGTTAAATAAGATAGAAATGAAACGGGTGCTGAGGTGTACATGTAGTTAGTGACGTTGATGCCTACCACATTTAGGACTTTTTTTGGTTATAACTTAAGTCTGTTTCAAAATGCTAATCAAATTAACAACTATTAAATTCAATTAAAATAGGCTTAATAAATTAATAATTGCATTTAAAGTACTTTGAATCACTATTTCCCAAGTCACTAAAACAATTTAAGTATTTCAAAAAGGCCTTGATATTACACTTACGAAATAATGTAAACAGCCTGAAGAATTTAAACCGAAATTATATTTTCTGATATTCATGTAATACTGCGATGTTTCAAACCACTTCCGTTGTAAGCGTCACACTGAAGCTAATGCAATAATTATTGTTTGACAGTGCTAGAAAGGTTTCGTTTTTCACATTTCACTTCTACCCCTTTAATAATTGACTCCTGTTATCAAATCTGATCAGTTTTTTTGAAAATTACTGAAACTGTTCGATACTCCTTTGCACACCCAGGTCTTTCAAATACCTTAGTAACAAAAAAATACTGTCAGTTTTTCATGCAGTGGATATCATTAAGTTGCAGCTTTATAAGACATCATTTGATGGCAACTCTCTGTACATGCAGATAAACAATGAATAAAATGAGCTGGGAGGGTTAATTCCCCATTGTGGTCATTTGTTTCACTCAATTGTTCCTGCTCCATGGGGTCGTTATGCCACGGTCGATGACAAGCGTGTCCACGCCATGATTTCCTAGCTATTTCGTGTCCTGCCCCCTGGTGTCGTGCGCAACGGCGCTTCACCTGTCTGCCTCGGTCTTTTATTTGTTGTTGTTTCCGTCGGCACATTTCACTGGGACAAAATAAATGGCCGTAATAAAGCATTTGTCCTTCTGGTACAGGGAAAAGGGGGTTTGGGCTCTGATTGGTTGAAAGGGTGAGGGTGGGCGAAGCCAATTGGGCGATAAAGTGACTGCAATGGCGTGAGAAAAAACACATCAGACATTCATTGCATGTTAGCCAACCATTGAAACGAAAACTCGATGGAGAGAAAAGAAAAAAAAAACACATCCCCAGGACGGTAATGTGCTGATGGAGCACCTTTTGGACAAAGACAAATAGGAGCGGAAATAGGGTGCCCTCTGAAGACAAAAAAAAAGAACGGAATTAGGTGCCCCAAAAACAGTCCTGGTGTTTCTGAATGTTGCAACTTTTGTTACAACAAATCAAATATTTATACTTGGGTGTTAATGATACTAGTTTCGTTAATAGCAAAAGTAAAATAAAAAAATTAAAAAGAATAAATTAGCCATAACCATCAACATTTCTCAAATGTTGCCAAATTAATTTATTGCAGTTCTTTATTGACTACCTTCCCCATTAGTCCATTTTAACTCCAATCGGGCAAATGTCCTGTTGGACTTTTATATGCTTTTTTTAAAAAATCTTTTTTTAAACTTTTACTTGGCTGTCTGTTGTCTGTCATCCGTTTAGTGCAAGAAGCCACAACGATGCCCACCTTGCAAAAAATCACTCATTTTTGCTTCAAATACTTACTATAGTTTCTAAATCTATTTTTTTCATGGGTAGAATTGGTCGTCATCTAGGATCTGAGCTATTTTTTTCCTAATTTGAAAATGCTACATTCATTTATAAAATAAAATTGAAAAATAAAACGTTGTGCGACTTCTGGGTTCGTTTTATTACATAACTAGTCGAGACATTAATAAATTCTGGAAAAAAAATAATACACACACAAAAATAAATCTATAAATTCAATTTTTTGAAGCAATTTTATTGTTGTTGCATTTTGTTTGCAAATTTTGTTGGCAATGAGAAAAGGACCAAAAACCGATGTCATAATGTCTTCATCAATAGCTATTCCATTTCCATATTGTCTTCCATTACATTTTAATATTAAATAACATTTCATTCGCACAAAACATTACGCTAGAATTGTAATGTAAATGTTTTTAGGGTATTTGACTTTCGTCCCATTAATCATTAAATCATTGACACGTGGTTATTTGTTTTAGGAAATGATGTCTTTCGTGAACCTTGTTGTTATCATGTCACATTTTGTAAGGTTTTTTACTTTTCAAAGCTGGTCCAGATTAACTACCATGACAATATTGAAGGTGTTCAGCTACGGCGCTCCATCTATTGGAGGTCAAATCTGGCCGCCAAGCGGCGCTGTTGACGTAGCTCAATGTCTCGATGACTTAGTAAATTGCTGTGGTTTAATTCCGGATTATGGGTTCAATGCCTCGGACTTATCGGGGATTTGGCAAGCAAACAGGATCTAAAAAATACACACAAAAAAAGAAAAGAAAAAAATCCAAACAAATGGATTTCGTTTTTCGTTGACGGGAACCAGAGGTGGGTGTTTTGACCGCTAAAAAGCTACCGAATTCACCTCTCTAAAACCGGTGTTAAAAGCAAATATCAAAAGAAACAAAAAGGTGTATAGAAAGAAGAGCATTTAGCTATTATAGCTGCAGCGTAGCCCATAGTGAGATTGAGTAGGGGTATAAAAGATACTAAAAGGGTGTTAATGAACAGCGTGATGGACAAACGAAGACTCCTGTGCTAATAGCATCTCTAGGCTGTAAAAGAGAGAGATATAAGAAATAAAAAATACGGAAAAAAAAACATCCTAAGGGAATTGACACCCCTATTGACTAACAGATTCAGTGGGCTTAGTGCAAATTGATTTCTGGGATAATGAAGTTGGCAAATTTGTAGGCAATTTGGAGGGGGGGGGAGGGGTGTAATTTTGCAAGAGAAATGTGATGAAAAAGTGCTTTGGAATTGCAATAATGCATTTTTTTTATACATTCAGTTGACTGCGTGGTGTTTAAAAACATGGTTGATATGTGAAATGCAAGAACGCTTTTACAGTCATTAATTATTTTATTGGCATGTTTTGAAAAAAAAATGCTGGAAATATTTATAAATGTAATGATGTGAAATGATGGACAAATTTGAAAATATTGTCAGTTATGATGTATGATTGGTAATTGAAAGCGATTGATTGAAATGGTTAGAAAAATTGTAATTACGATTTAATGCATGACAAAGTTTAAACATTAAAATTAAACTTATTTATATGGAATTAACAAAACAGCTAGATTTAAAATGAATTATGTTGAAAGTGTTTTTAAATATCATGAGACATTTTTTAAAAAAAAAATTATTATCCTGAATTATGTAAAATTATTGTAATTACGATTTAAGGCATGGCAAAGTTTAAACATTAAAACTAAGCTTACTTATATGAAATTAACAAAACAACTAGATTGAAAATGAATTATGTTTAAAGTGTTTTTAAATATCATGAGACATTTTTTAAAAAAAAGTTATTATCCTGAATTATGTAAAATTTCATAAAGTTTTAAATACCATTAATTATTGGAATTTTTTTATATGCGTAAAGTTATCTGATGAAATTCTCTTATGAATTGCTAGAAAGTTTTTATAAATGAATAATTATGCAACTGTTGATTATGAAGAATAACATTTAAAAATATTAACACCAAATAATGCATGTTTAAAAATATTTTTTCTAATGTTTCAATAAATGAAACTGCTTATTTACATGATTGTGGTAATTTAAAAAAAGTTATAAATTATAATAAAATATGTGAAATGAAAAGCGTAACAATACAAAAATATTTAAAAGCATTGAAAACTATTCTCATCAATGCAAACTTCAAAAAATAACAACAGTTAACATTAATAAAGATGTACAATCCGAATAAATAAATCAAGTGTTTTATTTTCAGTTATTGTTCAACTTTAGGTAAAACTTGGGTTTCATGTGAGTGAATTTTTTCCAAACTTGATTTTGTGTAAAGAGGGCAAAACTTATAAATGCAAAAGGTAAAGCCTGTTCTTTTTTTTTTTTAAAAAAATGAATTTTTTGTTAACCTGATCTATTCCTAACTATAAAAGGCTCTGCTTCAAAAAGGATGAAAATAGTTGGGTGCAAAAACCGGCATAAAAATGCACTCCTCGGTTATTTTTTCCCCGAGATTCTCGTCACGTTTTCCGACGTGCTTCAGAAGTGGTTTTTTAGGAAAAAGATTTAAAAAAAAAATCCGATGGCATTTGTAAACATGATCAGACTTCAATGGGAAATTGGGTTGTGTGTGAGAGGTAAAAACACTCTCCCTCTAAATACACACTCTCGCGAATTACAAGTAGTTTTTTCGTCTAATTTCAGCCTCACCGAGAGGATTATACACGGATATAACGAAATGCTTTTAATCTTGTCGGTTATTTATCTGGATAGAAAAAAACATGGCTGGAAGCGAGATGAAAATACCATGAAAATACTGCTACTGACGTCTAGCTCCTTTTTTTGCATCGTTAGATCATAGTTAATTAGACATTTTGTTTTTCTAGTATTATGAAGGTTTTGGTTTCCTTCTACATTTTTATGTAACATTGAAAGGGTTTGTATGTGAATTCAATGAAACTTGGCTTTGTAGAAATTGAACAGAATTCATTGTAGAGGCTGAAAAAATTACCTCAGAAATTGTTCGTTCACGGAATATTTATCTGTATTTAAATGTGAATTACCATCAAACGTTGTTTTTTGGTTTTTATTTACAAAATATATGAAGTGATTCCCTAGAAATAGCTAGGGTGTATTCCAGACATAGATCAGACAATCAGATCATAAAAACAAATATTACAGCGTATTTACATGAAATGATAGATCCAGGTATTTTAGGGGATTTTAACATCATTTTAAAGTATATTAACGTATTTTAAAAGATAGAATTGATCGCTTCAAGACGTGCAAAATTTTGAAATTAATTTTTTTTAAGCTAAAATTCATTTTTCTGTGGATATCGTACAATTACTAACGTGCTGTAATTCTTTTAAAAACTAAATTATGAAATTATAAATTATGAAAAACAAATATTACAGCGTATTTACATGAAATGATAGATCCAAGTATTTTAGGGGATTTTAACATCATTTTAAAGTATATGTATTTTAAAAGGTAGAATTGATCGCTTTAAGACGTGCGAAAATTTGAAATTAATTTTTTAAAATTAAAATTCATTTTTCCGTAGATATCGTACAATTACTAACATGCTTAAATTCTTTTAAAAACTAAATTACGAATAATTGTTAATATTTTTACCTTATTTACTATGACCAGGCTCATATTGTAAGGAAATTAAAATTATGTCCATCAAAATACATTCTCATATCGTTAGAATTTTTTAAAAAAATGTTGGAATTTCTAATACCAACAATTTGTTTAATTTCTACATTCATTTCGATGCTAGCAGTATGAAAAACTCTAAAGGAAATTTACTAAAGGAAGAAAATGTTTATTTTTCTTACGAATATTTTCTGTAATTTGCTTTCGGTTTTTAATAAACCGTTCGTTTTCAATTACATCAAAGGGGGGCTTCTCGCAGAAATTGGTAAACGTTAAAGGGCGTGTAATTGAATTAATTCACGCCTTGTGTATCTCGAATCCGAAATAATAAAAAAAAACGTGTTTTCCTAATTAATTTTAAAACAACGCTGAGAAAACGCGACTCATTGGCACGGAAAATGCGCAAAGTGAAGTATCCGTAATAAAAATATGAGTTTATAATTAACTTGTCTAAGCGAATGCGATGTTTGGCCTCAACTGATGCGTGCGAAAGGTCCTTTAATTCGACTGAAATTGGCTTTTGTCATTAAAAACTGAGCTCCTGTTTCGCGGGCCTTGCCATCAAAATCAATATGCTAAACACGAAGAAGTTGTTTTATCTCAATCAAAACATCTTTTGTTGTCTTTAATTCAGAGGACGAAAAATTGTTTTCAATTCGTAGATTTGCGATTTCCTACCTTTTTCTCTCCTACCGTTTTTAATCAAACCAAATTCGCCCCTTCATTACTCCCCCTAATTCAACTCTGAATTATTTGAAATTCATGGCGATGCTTTGGAGAAGCGAAGGAAAAAATGCGCAAACGTCTCTTAGCAGTTCATAAAGCGTAATAAATGCGTAATTAAACCGTGAGACGTGCTATTTTTTTTTTCAATCCCTAATTGATGGAGTAGCTTCCGGTTTGGGTGGGACGGGGGCGAGGCCTTTGTTTGACGACGAATCCAGATTAGGAAAATGATTTTATTTTTATTTGTCAAGCGATGGATTTTGTCAGACTATTCAGGCGGAAAATGAAGGCGTCGTTGTTAAGGAAAACATGGGTTTTTAAACAGTTTAACAAGAACGTTAATTTGCAGACTTCGATATAAAAAAGAAAATATGCTTGCAAGCAAAGAAAGTGTTTGTAAAAATCTGGTTTTTTTTAGAAATTGTGTTTCGTTGTTTTGTGAACAGTTTATTGCACTTTAAATCTTTAAGACACGACGTTTTTTTCCCACTTGTCTAAAATTGTAAATTTCTCAGCATTCGTTACTAATAGATTCAAATTAATAACCAAACGAGTCAACTTTACTTGTGTTATATGGTAATAGTAATCTTCCAAATACTATTTCAAGAAGTGATGACTGAGCACAGTGTTTTAATTGACTATCTTTTAATTAGTCTAAATCGGATGTGATCATTGAATTGTTTAACTCTGATCAGTAATTAACGATACCACTTTGGTGCAAAGTAATATAAGGTCGAAGTTATAATAATACATTTAGTGATTGAACACGTAACACATTCTTTGGTAATAAAATAAAAGTATAATACTGGAATAAAGTGATGAATCTCAAAATACAGTAATTCAAATTTTACTATTATAAGCGTTAATTAAAACTAGAATAATTACACGTTTAACAAAGAAACTAGCAAGTAGGTAATTAAATTAAACTTGAAATAGCTCGCTTTGCGAACAATTTAAAGAATTTTAACATTCATTGAAATTGACTTAAATTCCTCTTGCGTTTCGTTTGTAGAGTAGCCTGTTCAGTTACCACTTGTTGAAATAGTATTTGGAAGATTACTATTCATTATACTATGTGACTAAAGTAAAAATTGACTGTAAAAAGAGGAGGACTAAATGCTAGATAATTGCCTGACATCAGTTTCAGATGTCTCGTTTCATGGACGACTTCTTCTTGCCTGTAACCACGTAGCAAATTGTCTAAGAATGTCAGCAAGCTCTATATAAATTAAAAATAATCCCTACGACAAAAATGTCAATAGGCAAACAATTAGCCAAGGTACTTTGTTAAGATATATATTCACAGAAGGAGGTTAATCAATATGAATTACACATTTCCTTTTCCCCCCTGCTAACCTCCAGCCATAAATTCTTAGCAAGGATCATGACGTCAGTTAGGTGCAATACATTTTTTTACTAACATCCATAGTGGAAATACAGGTTGGGCCATAATCAACATTGGAGCCTAAACGAGGAAGAGAAAGAGCTTTAGGGCATTAGCTGTCATAAATTTCACTTTCTGGCTTAGATGAAATAAGATCCTCCTGCCTACAGTGTGACGCAAAAAGAAGTTTAGAAATAGATCTTAAAAGGATTGTTATTCGATTTATTACTGTATTACTTCACCTAGGCTACTGTAATATTATTCTTAAACAACCTTTTTTTATTTTTGCCAAAATTGAAGTGTTCCTGCCCCTGGAGTAGTGCAATCACTGCAAGCTTAGTTGTATAACTAGACAGCCTTCATAGGTGCAGCTGCCCCTGAAATGGGGCAATCACTGCAAGCTTAGTGTCATCGCAAGACAGTTTTAACAGGGGCAGCAAATCATAGTTTTTGACGAACACACAGTTACGTTGTTTACAAAACTTAATTTATACCTTAGTACTTTTTTATGTTATGAATACCTGTCTTCTAGTATATTCATAGTCGGGGAATCAAATAACCGTGGCGAAATAATATAACTTTATTACTCGAATACAGTTGTATATCATCTGACTGTATTTGAAGAATTATGACTTATAGCTTGGAATAAAATGCCTGTTCGTTCTGGCGACTGATTGCCTCTTATCATACTGTATATGGATGTGCTCGGCATTTCCCAACAATTTATCAAAATTAGAGACTGCATTATCTAATTTGGTGGACGAAAAGAAAACTAATGAAAACGGGCGTTCGATGTATCCATTGCTGCTGGAGAAATAAAAATTATTGGATTTTGGCGAAGGGAATTATAAGTGCTCTAGCTTAGAGGAAGAAACAACTCAATTAGGGACACCGCTCTAGCCGTCTGTCAGGGTTACGTACGCTTGACCAATGGTGGACAGACGGTGGAAAAACGAGCAATTCTTCCACCGGAAAGGCATCATCTTAATCAAGAAATCGTTTTATTATACAGCACTTGAGTTTCCCATTTTATCCTATATTGTTCAATGTATTCTTGTATCTTACATATCTTGCAGAAACGACCTTCATTGACTTATATATCTGGCAAAAAGTAGTTAAATACAACTATTCTCAAATTATTGTGTCGTAGTTGCAGTATATTGCACGGATGGCATGGTTATTTTCTAATTTCCAACTAATGTTTTGATTAAAGCTTTACAGTGGTGTGGATGTTTCAGTCTTTAGACACGAAATATGGAATTTTGTTTCAAATTAAAATATTCATTTCTGAATGCCCACGTGATAAATATCTAAATTATGCGTAAAATATTATAATTTAAGCCTAAAATGTCTTAACCTGGTGGCTATTCATAAACATCATGTACTGAAACTGCTATTTTTAAGATTAATTTGCATGATGATATTTCATATTTATTACCCTTTCAAGTGATATATAAATTTCTATTTATCCCCCTACGATTATTAAGATGAAATGCCCTAAATACTCATACGGTAATAGCAATTTGTTGTCGTTGATATTTTTGAGCTTATTTTGCCCAATTTCTAATAAATTGGTCTGGGAAATAATCTGGGATGCCCTATTAAAGGACGCTTCTCCTTTCAGGCTGTTCATTATAAATAGGCTTAGTTGGGGCTTTTTGGATCATTAAAGATGTATGGACCAACTGACCACTGGACTTAAGGGATTGCTGGGGTTAGAGGTTAGATTTTCTTCTGCTGATTCTCCAAGGATTCATTTATTAGTGTGTTGGTTGGGATTAGCACCCTGAGCTATATTTCTTTCGTCTTTTTTGCCGTTTGCTTGCCAATTTGTTTACCTTTGATCTCATTGGAAATGGACTCTAACTGGACTAATGCCTCAATCTGTCTTTTTAAGGTGCAGTTTGTTTCTGCCTTAATTACCAAAGAATCAAAGTGGCATTACATCCACCTACAGCACAGCCAGATAGGCCCCATCCATTTTCTAGTTGGGATTTTTGGTAGATGCATCCCTTAGGACATGGGTTAGGTTTCTTTTCTGCGAACTTCGTCTATGAGATATCCAAAAAAATGCCTTGTATAAAGTTTTATTTAGGGTATCACCTATCAAAGTTTTTGGGGGAAATGTGATGCTTCGTTAATGGAGCTTGTTAAGAAGATTTCTTGATGCACAATTTATTTTAATAACAACAGATATCTTACAGTAGGTCTATTTGCTACTTGGTTTGTTAACTAAGATGCAGTTTTTAGGATATTTGTTCAATTCCTGAGCATTCACTGTCGATAGTGTCCTTTTGGTTGACGTACTTTATGCAATTTATTAAGCTTATGCATGATATTTATTCGCTGATAGTAGGGTACCTAGTTGAATATAATTTAATTGAAAGTATTTTAGCAAATTTGAGTTGAAGAAAAACAATAAATAGGGACCTTAATACTAGATAAAGGAAACGAAGATTGTTTGGGTTAAATGATAATTTGGTTGCAATTTTCGTAATACTTAATGTCTTAAATCTATAATAAATAATCTACAGATTAATTATTTAAATGCTAATTATTTCAGTTGTGAAAATAAAGCATCATTTCAAACGCGGAATGCATCCACAAGTGTACAAAATGTTGCGTTGCATTTCATTTCGAAGTAATTAATCTTGCATTGTTATCTCCCACAAATAAACATGCTACTAATTAATTGTCACAAAGTCTACTGCCTAATAAAAGTGTGATTATTAACACGTTTTTGTTTACTTCAAACATTCATTTTTTTGGTTACATCTTCAAATTAATAAAACTTTTAAAAAAACATTCGTTAGTATATACAATTTAGCAAATTATTGGTCAAAACGTGTTAGGTCTAATCAAAACGATTATAAATTCGAGAGATTAAGAAATTTGAAATTTAACATATGCATACACTTTATATGACTGAATTTGCACATAAATTTACAGTATTTGGGTCGGCATTGAATGTTCTTAGTGTTATTTTGTCGTCCGATCTGGTCTGGTCTTTACCGATTGAATAATCGATTTTTCCTAAGCATTTCTCTAAGCCCCCTGGTGGATGTGCAGAGACAAAGTTATCAGTGGTCCAGAATAAGGCATTATCAATTTCCATTTCTGAACGATTTCGATGTCTTTTCTTATCAGTCCAGCATGTTCTCTTCTCTACAATAATTGTCTTGTCTGTCAGTGACCATTCTTCCTTCTTCTTCCAAATACCCTCAGCTCGTCCCACTTACCTGCTACAATCCCCCCTTACACTTTATCAACTGCATATTTTTTTTTCTATATAATCAAAATGGGGAATTTTCGTCTATTTTCGCTCATTCAACCAAATCAATATGTGGTCGAACCTCCCTTCCTGGGCATCTCCTTAGACTTGACCATCTTAAGTTTGGCAGAATCGAAATCTTTTGGCCAAGGCTTCGAAAGAGGTCGGTTTGCGGACAGCCTGTTTCGCAACATTTCCTGAAAATGCCAAACTTCTTCTAAGATAGCAATTACGTTTACACAAATGATTTAATCAACATCTTGGAAGGGGGTTTAGTTTTTAGTGAATGTCATCGGATTATCTGTTCTTATTTTGCAAAATAGGAATTTTTGAAATTGATACGAATTGTAAATGGGACCCAATATAATACAAAATTATTGTCAAAAAGTTGATCTTATCTTTAATTAGAATTGTATTACCAATAAAGTTATTTTTTTTCTAATTGTTTAGAAGAAAAAAAACTGGTTGAAGATCTGATTTTTAGATAATTCCGTTAATAATAAAACTATTACATTCTCTCCTTTAAAGCACTTATGTTGATAAATACACGCATAGATGACGTTCTTGCTGTTTCTATTTGAATGTTCTGATAATTATTTATCAATAATTTATTTAATAATTAAGATGCTATTTCCTTCTCATATTCTTAAAATATGAAGTGCAATACCGTATATCGCATAGTCTTGTATATTTATTTCTTTTAGCTGATATTTAATATTTATTACCTACCTGTTTTTCTGAAAAACCTGAATTATGCAATTCTATTTTTAGTGTGCAAACATAAATTGAAACTTAAAAAGAGACTGATAAGATTCATGCCAAATTTGCCTGTACTGTTCAGACGACGTTAAGTGAGTTATGCACGACGCATTTCAAATACCTACAATTTTTACAGGGTTTTAAATGACGTGGAAAACCATGAATTGTTTGGGAAATAGGAAATCGGGAATATTTGCATCTGACTCTTTTTTTACTATTCCTATTTTTAAATAAAAGCCTTACATTTCCATAATCTCAAATGATACTTCTGATACTGCTCGAAAGAGGGCGTATCCTGTCACATTGACGAAATTGACGAATTGCGTAGCACACTTTCAGTTTCAGAAATAATAAATGAAAAACATCAGTAATTGGTCAATTTCATTTCCATTTTATACAATGATCTCGTTTTTTGTTTGATACTCGGGGAATTTTTTTTTCCTCCAAAAACCTTGAAAAGTCAGGAAAGTTTAGAATATGATTTCGGCTTTAAATCTTGACAAGACTAAACATTGCGAATGAAACAATTATCCATCGAACAGGTGGAAGGCATGAAAATACTGGACACTTGACAACTAGCCCTAATCCTTCCTTCCCAAAAAAACAACATTTGACGAACACGTTTTTCAATTCGTAATGAATCAAGTTTGACCGTGTGAACACACGAAGGGAGAACACATGAAGAATTTAGTGCAGACAGTGTCGTTAGCACTTTTTTGTCTCCCCCATCAGTGTTGACTTTGCGATTACATCCAAGCTGCCAAGATTAAGATAAGATGAGTTTTCGGCTGGATTCCCAACAGAATTCCACGGGCTCTTCCTTCGCTGCCCATTGGTCAAGGTAGAAGGGGTGAGGGTCGGGGGTGCCCACTTTTGGGAGGCTGACCAGCCTGCGTCTGTTGTCCTTTTTCCTAATTCGCCATCCAACTGACCGTCGCATTATGTGGATGCGGTGGACAGTTTAATTTTTAAACAACTTATTTCGATTACGTTTATACTCCGTTGGAAAAGTAATCAAGCGTGTAGCATGGCCGGAAAACGATGTCTCTTCCGGTAAACCATGGGAGAATTATTGTCCCTTCCCATAATCCCCTGCGCGACCCTGTTTTTATGGCCGAAATTTCCAAATAAGGGGGTTTTTTTTGGCCTCTCTTCCCCCACCAACCGGGTTTCATCAATATTTAAGCCACGCATGAAATATGGATCCACCGGAAGCGCAGTTTCTCCCGCTGAGCGTCGCCTCCATCAAATATTTACTCTTGACCAGGACAAAAAAAAAACTTGGAGAAAAAAAATCAGGTGACATGTCGTACATCCATCCCATTGGACCACCCGTGAATTATTGAATGGGCCACCAGAGGGCGTGACGATACCTGCTACCTTTGTACAAGATTGTGACGATTTACAATGAATAGCACGCAAGTAGGACGTCTTTTAGGTCATTTTTGTGAATGGACTTTACCCTCTGCCTTGTGAACAATGCAAATGTGGGCCTTGTATGATTTATTCCATTAATGGTTAGACCGGATCTTGACCACAAATGGACCTATATGGCCAATTGGCCATATATGACTTATTCCATGTAACTTGAGTCCAGAAACTGGCCACAAATGAATCTATGTGGTCATATATGACTTATTCTTTATAGGGTTAGACCAGAAATTGGCCACAAATAGACTTATTTTACCATTCGTATCCGTATATACCATTTATCAGTTGTTAGTCGAATACACCCTTTTGGACGTGACTTATAATTATACCTAGAGAAAATATTAGTATGTGATTCACTACCGATATCAGCATGATTCTATACTGATATCACAATATATATTCTGTTTCTTGTGACTACCGGTATCAGATTGCTTCGTGATATCGGTATTATAGTGGCTTTTGGGACTACTAATATCAGTATATGATCAGTATATTTGTACTGATATCTACAGTACTGATTATACTGATCTTTCCACCTGGATGTGCCACTGAGCCCAACAGTGGTCGTATGGTGGCGCCCTCTATGTTACCATTTTGACAACTGTTTATTCGACGCTTACAGAGCTCGTTTCCATCCGTGACGGTTCGGTGATTTTATGGAGGCCCCCCGGCATGTTTACAAGGACCACTCCACCCCCTTTAATCCCCCTCAATCTTGTGGACAAAATGCGTTTTCCCCCTAGCGGCCATCGTCGCTAATGACCAAATGGCACCGAGCGGCTTAGCATCGTTGTATTAGTTTAATTTGCAAATTAATTTGGGATCCGTTCCAATAAATTCTTCAGTCCAGTGAATAAGGCTATTAAGGGGGATTTACGAGGGACCTTCCCCCCCCCCCCCTATTGTTCTTTCCCTGTTCCTAAAGCACGACTAATCATAATGCTGTTATCAATTAAAAGCAACACATGTGACTGCCAGTGTAAACGTGTCAGTTGGAGTTAAAATATCGACGAAATTAGCTGATAAAATTACGAGCTGCCCACTGGTCAAGCTGCCCAATCCCGAATATCGAACGCTTTTCGAGTGCAAGGCGTTTATTGGAGCGAGTGGAAAACGCGTGTAATCTCGTTGGACTGGGAGATTTAACACCGGAAGTGCAATTATGGAATTAGGGTCCATTTGCAAATTCGCGGAGAAGAATTGTTTTGTCCTCTTAACGCGGTCGAGCTTTATAAATGTGATTACGTGAAATATGTCACGCCCCTAAATGCTTGATGCAGAAGTGCATTCGTGGTGGGCAATTTTTTTTATAAAAAAAATCTTTAATAAACGAAATGTTTTCTTGCAAGTTACCTAGTCAATAATTTTGGGCACCCTGTAATCTGTAAGCTATTTTAGCCTTTATGTATTAAGTGGTCACTATAGTAATTAACAAAAATTTGGAAAAAAAATTAATATTGCGTTTCGAAATAATGCGAAGGTTTAATTTTCAATAGTATTTCGAACATTTCATTTTTTTGAAATACAGGGTGTCCATCAGTTACATTAGCGCACACAGAAATTATTACAAAGGGCAAGGGGCACATTTAACCGTATTTTCCCCCAGTGAGAAGTTTATAAAAGGATGCTTACTAATTATACAACTGTCTATACTAAGTGATAACTGAATTTTGATATGTTTTACTTCATATTTATAATATGGGATACTATGGCTCGAAATTCGAAATTCGGTTTTTGATCTTTTTGATCCCCTTTGAAGGATGTGATCATCCCTAATTCCGCGTACCCCTTAGCCCTTGGATCACAATGCGCATGCGCGAATCCTTATAACGGACCACACCCTAAAACTCATCCTGAGAGACGTGCCAAAGTCACAATTTAGCTGCACCACACCCAATTCTCGAACGGAAAAAACCCTAAAAAATACCTTAATTTCGAACAAAGTGGGTCTGAACTAAAAGGGGCTCGTAAGGGGCAGTCCATGAAGGACGTCCTAGTTTTAAGGGGAAGGGCTTCACGAGACTTTGTCATTGACTGGAGAGGTCTTTATTACATCTTTTAGGGTAGTTGTTGTACTCCAATATAATGTCATGTTTAAAAACGTTCACCCAAGGACGTCATTTCTCAGTCATTGTTAACTACCTGTTAAAAATGACCGAGTTCCCAAAATCATGACATTTTTCCAAATTGTAAACCAAACTTACGACCTATTTATTAATAACAATGTCATAAAGGTAGAATGACCCAAAGTAGACGTCATCAAAGCTATTTTGGCGTCTTTATATGTTTATATGTGCTGGAAATGTGACGTCATTAAATATCGAAATAGGTCGGTTGGATTATAGACATATGATTACAATGACGTGAATTTTGCCCTTCTCTTTTAGTCAAGACGATGTCATTTTTGTCAAAATGTGACGTCATTGAATATCGAAATAAGACGTTTCAATTAAAGGCACATTATAACGTCAATGGTTGTCATTTTTGTCGAAATGTGACGTCATTTAGCAAATTTGTATCTAAGTAAAACTGCTCAATTAAAGGCGCATCATGACATCAAAGGTGTTTTTTTCAAAATCTGTTAAAAATCCGTATTTTTGATGACATTAAAAAAATGTAATGGTAAAGACAATTCATTTATGGAAATAATGGGAATATACAGTACCAAATGTAGCACAGACATCATTGCTAGACAGTCCTGCATCTATAAAAATAGATAATTACTCTTTTTTGAATTCATATATCATAATCCTGCATCAGGGTGGTCAAGGAAAACTGTCCAAAAAACCCAAGAAGTCAGGGAAATAAAGAGTTTTACTTTTGGGAATACCCGGAATACCCGCTTGTTTCAGGCGCCCAATCGATGCCACCTGGCCCCGTTTCCAGGGGGCGTTGGCTGAACCCCAGGTGACCGTTAGGGGGCGCTCGTACTCGCTTAATTTAATTGCTAGAACTGAAAGGCATTATTCGTGAATCATGCCCTAATGGAAACATCAGTATAATCAGTACAGTTATAGTGATATCAGTAAAAAATACGGTGATATCACTAACCATCCTGATGTTAGTAGTCCCAAAAACCATTGCAATACTGCATGGTTTAGCATGCTAATAACAGTAGTCCCAAAAAACAGTTATAGTTGTAGTAATCAGTACAGTTATAGCAATATCAGTAAAAAATACAGTGATATCACCAACCATACTGATGTTAGTAGTCCCAAAAACCACTGCAATACTGCATGGTTTAGCATGCTAATAACAGTAGTCCCAAAAAAACAGTATATATGGTAATATCAGTATAGAAACAGTGAAATCAGTAGAGGTCTGACATATGGATATTTTCGACAGGGTGTGCTTTTATTTTAATTTTGGTTAATGTCGACTCCCCTCTTCCTTCCACTAGATTGGATCATGTGTCACTCCCCTTAAAATTCCCCTTATAAATCACGTGTTATTCTTGGGCATTCCAATTCAAACTTTACCAATAGTTACATTGGTACTTAAGTATAACTTGATTGTAAGTTAAAATTTTAGCCCAAAAGACCTGACAAAAAGAAGATACATGTAGATCATGATGTTCATGAAGTCTTCATCCCCTTTTTATTTCTAGTTTTTGGTCATTTTTGACATCAGGTGAAATTATCTTTAAGGGTAGTAAGTCTCCTTAATTTCTGCTTTTTCAATAATTCTGTTGTTTTATTAGGGGAAAACGTGATGTCATAAAGACTTTCAGTACGGTAGGGGGTTGAGACCCTTGACCTAGCTTGTTATTTTTCCGATTTTGACATTTTGAAGATGGTAAATGTACACCCTTTATGGAACCCGTTAATGTACCCTATTCCCTCGTTGCTTCCCACAAGAGTTCATCTTCTGGAAATCTGATCTCTCATTTAGGGGAACCAAGGGGGTCCGCCTTAAACCGCTAGGGTGTGTGGTAATGTCCGTAACGACGCTCCACCCAAGATCCTCTTTCTTCTCAGTCTTTGCTGGAGCGCCGTAGCCGCCGTGCACCTTTGATCAGAGCCCCCTATAGGCGGCCTAAGAAAGCAGCCCCCTTTGTGTATTCCCACGTTTAATTGGCACTTACTTTCAATCGCCGATGTTAATTTAATGGATCCAGCAATTATTATCACGGTTAGGAAGGCGACCGCAACGACACGGCGTGGTTCCTTGGCGACAGGGACAATAACAACAACAGTGGCACTTACATCGATTAGATTATGCACCAAAACCCCCTTTTGTAGGGCCGCTGATTACGTTTTATTGGCTTTGCTAAACAATGACGCCTTTTAGATCTGGTCACGTCAAGACACATCCACCGCACCTGCAATTAATCCCACAATTACGAAAATACAGGCCCCAAGACCTATTAAGCCCCAACTAAACTCGTACAGGTGGTGGGGTGGGGGCATCTCGAAAGGGACTTTGCTCGATTTTGGCCGATGAAGTTGACGTTGTTTTGACCTAAACAAAAGAACCAAAATCTGATGTCATAAAGTACCATGAACAGAAACATGCAATTGACAGAACAGAAAAGTGACTAAGGGGCTGTCCATAAATTACGTAACGCTAAAAGGGGTGGGGGTCCTTACGCTTTATTACAACGTTATTGTACGTTACTTGTTTGCATGCAGTTTATTGTCTTATTACATGTATGCTATAATTAGTTTATTGTCTATAATAAGTTATAATAAGTTTATTGTCTTATTACATGTATGCTATAATTTGGAATTTATTTCAAGTACGTGTATTTGAAATCCGTTATTTTTTACCATGTTACACGAACTTTCGATTAAAATTAATTATTTTTGGTTTTATTTTTTTCAAACATTTCAATCAACATTTTGTATGTCAATGTAACTTTATACTGAAATCCATAGACCTATTTTATAATCATGAGTTTCGAAAAAAAAAATCTAATTTAATGCTGAGCAATTACCTACTCAGTAATTGGTCATGCTTCACTTTTGAGTAACTCTCCTGACAGTCTGTCAGCCATCTTGTTATTCTGGACAGATGGGTCATTATAGCCCTGTTCTTACATCCAATGCCATGTATGGTCTTTATAATTCCAACTATATTTTTTTTAGTTCAATGCAGTCCAAACATGTTGCTACTTATGGTGCTTCATTGATACATGTATTTCCATGCCCTTAAGTTGAATGTTGTGAATGGATTAGTGGTAGCCAGGGGTGACACCCTGTGTCCATTGTCCATCCTTCGGACATCGGTTTGACGTTTGGCCAATTGTTTCCAATATATCAGCTAGCAAAAGAATGTGTGTTACTAATAGCCGCGAAATACCATCGCTTAGCAACACATCAACATTTGATGGCAGTGGGAAAAAATATTTGTCAATTATATCTAATGGTCAGATAATTCGGTGGACGGATCGATCTGACCAATACGGTTAAGGGACCGCTTCTATTCAAAGGCAAACCTTTTTTCGCAATTGCTTTTTTTACGTGAAAACATTGCAACAATTGCCATTATTATCGTTTCCATTACATCGAGGAGACTCTATTATTAGTAGCAAAGTTAATTTGTTTTATTTAATTGAAAACGTTGTCGAAATTAATTTTCTTTTAATATTGTGGAACGAGGCTGAGCTCGGAGGGCGCCATCTGTCGGCCTCACTCTTGAGCGCCGTTGTTTTGTATACTGCCAAAATGGTACTTTTTCATTGTATACTGAACACGATATATGATGCATAAATTAAATGATTTAAAAACTGAAAAAGGAGCCTCAGCGTTCTAAAAGCTATTAGTTATGTTATAGTACATTCTTTGAAAACATTCCAAATGAAAATGAATGGAGAATTTTACCACCCAGGTCTTAGGGGTCCTCCAGGTTCTTGAGTCCTAAAATGGGTGTTCCCAGTCACCTAAACTCGCTAGAACAATAACTTCGGAAGTCTATGCGATTCTAAAAACCTATTTAGCATGTTCGATTTAGTATTTCTGCTTTTGGGTTTCTTTGCAGTTCGTTGGTCAAATGGTCAGGGAAGCCCCCACTAGATTTTTTAAGCAGTGGACGTTGAACCCTTAAATGGTTACTGTGAGTGTGGCCACCTCATATTTGGAGACAACAGGTGTTTCTGGGGTTCTATCTTCCACGAGCACCTCAGGTTTTTCTTCTGAGTATTCCAGCTAGTCTTGCCTTAAAGGAACGTCCCCAAAAGACATCCCAGTTAGGAGGGGTCAAGACGAAATGTAGTATTCGACTTTGCTGACCAGATATCACACAACCACAAACGAGATAGAGGGGAATAGTAGTGTTCAGAAAATTTAACATTATATTTCGTTTTGGTCAACTTTAAATTTCGTTTTAGGTCAACTTTAAAGTATCTAAAATAAATGTGGAGAAGTACCTAGAGGGAGTCAACCCCTTCATCTTCAGGGGTCCAAACTAAAAATTGTTCAAATTCGCCAACAATTCTCCATCTTTCCGTTCTGGGCCCAATTCCGCAAAACTAAATAAATATTTTCCACAAGCTACAATCATTGGCGAAAAATACCATTCTACAAGTCCATGTTACTAGGCCTTTTAATTATTGAGTTCATATACAAGTACAAGTCCATAACGTTTTGTGGAGTAGAGGCCCTGGAAGCGTTAGGGAGGGGGACTCTTTTTAAGTTTTTCGTCCCTAAGATTAAATCTAGCGCTCATGTTGTAAAGCTGACGTTGATTTTTCCGGCTTATTCATCCAATCATGTGATTAGCTATTGATCACGATTACCACAGTCGGATTTTCGCTACACGCCGTGACGTATTCATGCGCCATTAAGCCACTTCCGGGGCTTATTGTGATCCTTTTCCCCCCATTGTTCGCTCGGTGCACTCGATGATTCCGCACAAATCACATTGTTATTTCATATATATATCATTTCGGTTTTATTTGAAATCTGCTCGCCTTTCTATTAAGTGCCTAATCAATAGTCCGCAATGATAACGTCGTTATTCGAGGGAGGCTACGGCGCTCCCATCAATTTCGTTTTTCTTTCCAACGATTGCTTCGATAAATTCAATTTTCGCACAACAATTGAAAACTTTTACCGAGATCAACGGACGGATTATCTGTACCTAATTTCGTGAAATAATGCCCTCGTTAATACGTCTTCATCGAATTAATACCTGAAATGCTGAGTTTTCAAACCGTGGCCTTATAGTGATATCCGTGTCAATATTAGTACTCCGAGCATATGAACATTGTGTTAGAACATAATCAAACTAACTTTTACTTTCAATTAAGAAATTGTGTTCGTATTTGGAACCTTCACGTAATTGTTTTGTTGTAATTTATACTTAAGATACACCGTACACGCTTCAAACATGTAAATATTGTTTTACATGTTTGAGCTACGTTTTTATGTGCATTTCAAAAAACATCGTGTTTTTTGTTTCAATATTCAGTAGATTCTTCAGATATTTATTTTAGAATGTTTTTTTTATTTGACAATAAAAGATGGACTCTCTAAACAGGTGTTTTGAAACATTTGTCAGTTTCTATGTGTAAAGTAAAAAAACAATCTTGTTTTATTAGTTGTTATTTGGATTTTCAAATAAGTATGTATTTATTTGTTTAGCTTTTTTGAGTCATGCATAAGATAGGGCGTTCCTAATAGGTCAATGTCGTTAAAATTTTTATAAATTTTGTTACTTTTGTTCAATAATGGTTTTCATGTTCTAAGTTTAATTATTTAGTGCTTAATTTTACACACTAAAGTATAATTATTCTTAAGTATGTAAATGATTAAAATTGTAACTTATAAAACATGTGTAGATCAGAATTCAACGTTTTTTAAAATACTGAATATCACGTGTTTTTTTACGTTTTAAATTAAAATTCTGCACACTTCTTTTTCTGTAGCATTTTAAAATCTGCAAAACGGAAATTCAAGGTGTCTTACGTGTTTGTATTTATTTTGTGCATTTTTAAAATTCATTAATTTAAACTTTGATAAAGTCCTTTAAAATTTGTTAAATTGATATTTGTCTCTTTTGAGTTTCGATGCTTAAATCAGTAGACAATTTATGAAAATACCAACTAGCAAATTACAGGTTAAATAAACTAATTCTTAAGAACTTTAACAAATTTGTTTAGAATTCGTCGTAGTTTAAATGTTAAACGTCATTTTTAAAAAAAGTTAATGATTTTAAATCGCCAAAATCCTGTGACGCCATGTTATTTAATTTTTTAAAAAAAAATCTAAATTATGCCTAAAAACATGTCATCTTTAAATTGTTGTTGCTAAATCAGCATAACATCCCGCTGTTTTGGACAATGTGAAATACATGTCCAAAAACCATCAATCTGCATGAAACCACCTGATTTAGTTCTGTGAGCTTTTGCCTACCGTTCCATTTGCGTTGCCCAATGCATTCGCCAGATGGCGCCAGGGTCGGCGGCCCTTTAATCCCCGTTTTCGTCCGTTCTGATGCTCCGATCAGAAAACAAATCATTTTGCGCAAATCTGCAGATCATTGGCTTCAAATCGTGTCCACTTCCTCCGGCCCTATTTCAATTGCATTTCCTCAAAAGGGAGCGATGTCAGCGTTTTCGTCTTCTTTACGATCACCTCACCCCTTGTGTCGTCATCTGGCAGCTGCAGCCAATGGGCATCCATAACAGGGTCCTCAATTAAATCAGCATCTGCTTTGTTTTCACTAAAAGCCTGGATAATTTAGTCGAAAACGCTGTTAATACGATGAGTAATGTGGGCCCTATTTGCCTAATTGCCACGGGGCTTTTTCAGAACACCAGGATGCATTTCCGGTTTATGATGAACGGCCACCTTACTTTCCCCCCTCCCAAAATGTACCGTCTTTTTCTAGCCTGTTTCTTGGCACATACGCCGATTTTTATTGACGAATGATTTCGCCCTGTTTTATATAAATAATGGTCGTGGATTTAGAGGAGCATGTTTTCACCCAAAAGATTACTCCGCGTAAAAATTAGGAAAATTAGGCGGATATTAGGAAATTAGGAACTTTCCCCCCCTTCACCCTTCACCCTCCCGGATGAGAAGCCGCTCATTTGCTACTTAGTTTCGCCCGAATTATGCGGTCGTTTAATTGCTTTTTATTACGAGCAATAAATTCGGTCTTAATTCAAAAAATATGGAATGAAGCCGCGACGAATTGCTGTTTTCATTAAAATTAGCTTCCTGACTAATTTTCGGGTGCGTTTAGAGTCACGCAGGGACCAAGAAAACCGCCATATTGAAAGGTCGTCCATAAAATCCAATCCTAAGAGGAAGGTTTTTTGGGGGTCGGCAAAACGGTTCGAACATAAAATGAAACCTGTCGATAAGGACCACTCACCCTTTAATTGTAAGACTTGACCCAACTATAATGAGCAAATGATATCATTTCAACCTGGTGTACCCTGGTGGGGAAGATCAGTAAAATCAGTCCAGTAGATATCACATGCTGATATTAGTAAAACATACTGATATTAGTAATCCCGAAAAACACTATATTACTACTGATATCACTAAGAGGTGATTTGACAATGGTTTATTGGTCATTTTTTAAACAATTTAATGACAATTTATGGCAATTTAATGGAAAGTGTTGCTATAATACATCATTTTTATTTAATATACATGTACATGTAACTACCTGTTTAGCAAGTTTCCCAAATGACGTCTCAATTGAGTTAACCTGTTAATTACAAACGTCATTTATATTGATTTTTGACTTTAAATAATGTGTAAATGTGATGTCATTTAAATTGGAAATAAGGGACATTGTGACACCTATTTTTTAGATTGGGAGGGGGGATTAATGTAACAGTTTTTTTAATAGCCCTTTGTATGGGATGGGCAGGAGGGTTTCTAATTCGGTGTAGGGGGTCAAACGTTTGGTTTTTAATTTAGTTTTTTTATGGTTTGTGATGCAGGCTTCATTTTTGGCTTCCCATTTGCATTCACTCGTATTGCGCATCGTGCTAAAAATAGCGAAGCATGCACCTATGGTAATATTGGAGCATCAGGGTGGTATTTTAATTATGCTGAGATTAACGAACTCCAGCAATGATCATTTGGGTTAGTTTATAGCATAGATGTAAGGCGTTGGTTGGCTATTGTTATGTTGGAAACTAACGCCATCTAGTGTCAGGGTGATGTCGCTGGGCACGCAGTAATCTATATTTCATTTATATCTTTTTCGCGAAATAATAATGGACAAGAATCCAATAAAACGGCAATAGGAAAGTTCATTGCTTGACATTTTGATATCCCTGACATTTTATTGATTTGAATTAACCTTCTTTTTATTGTTATTATTCTCCTTTGCCTACGATTTTCATGGGGTTTCTCGCAATGCACTTGGCACAAACCTCTAGGAGAAAGATTTCGGTTTTTTAGGGTAGAATTTCGGGTTTTTTTGTGTGTTTGGGGCAGAAATCACCTACTATTCCCCTTAGAGATCAACGCATTTTGGGATGGGGAAAGGAAGTTTAGGGGGAATATTTGAAATTGATGATACGATTAATGGCGCTTGCACTCTGCTTTAAAGCAGGTCCATTTTTTTCCACCCTTTATTTTTTGGTCTTTCAAAAAATTTAAGAGTTTTAGCAATACTTCGTTTAATTCTACCTTATCCCTTTTCCGATATTTCTCAACGATTTCTACCCCTTTAATTGCATTCGGTCTCAAAGGACGAATAGAGAAAAAAGATGAAATAAAAAAAATTGTTGAACAGGTTGGCAATTTTTCTGTGAGAAAAACCGAAATTTGCTCAATTGTTCGGAAAACAAAAGCGTAAAAACGTCGGTTTATTGCCCAGTTTGGTAGGTTTAATTGCCGATTAAAAGATAAATGTCCCATAAAATGTCTTCTCCGTATACATTAAGCTAATACAAAAATTGTAAACAGTGCAGGGTGCCCCCTCTCTATTTAGAGAATTGAAACAAATTCCATGAAAATGTTTAAATGGCATCATTTCACGCATATGGATTATTTATTAATATGTACTATCGTCGTTCCCAGTCGTCAAATCACAAAAATAATATTTTGCTACCAAATCAATTGACAATTAAGGCCGAAAATCATGATATGCCTTTGAATGATGTCTACAGCACAAATGTGCCACGCATTTTTAAACAAAATCTGCTTATGCCCAGAGCATTAAAAATATTGTGGGAATTTTTATCAAAATAGTAACTATATTTCTGTTAATGCTGACAAAGTTTATAAGTCTGTAATAACTGTTTAAATAAAGAACATTCCTTATTACCCTTAATAATTATTGGGCTTTTATCTATAGTATGAAGTAAGTCTAATTTCAACAACAAATTACTGTTCGTAGTTTTAAGCATAGGCTCTTTGATTACAATTAATCAATAATTATGTAATAATTAACTGGAAATGTGAACTGGAAACAAGACACGTTTTGCACTTACTTTTGGTTAGCAGCAATGGCGGCTGTAAGGGGAACATCTTCACCTCGAATTGTTCAGTGACTTCCGCCATCTTTAGCTTCGCACCTTTCGCTTTTTTTTTCCTTCCCAGAAATTTGGTTTTCTCCTTGATTTTCTTCGGTTTTGCTTCTTGGTGCGAAGACTTTGTGCAAAAATGAATCTTGACAGAAAGCATTTGTTGAAGCGTGAAAATGGTGATTTGCTTGGCATCCGAATGATGGCGACCGACTGCTTCACTTCCGCTTTACTTTTTTTTGCAACCCCCCTCTGTTTGTCCCTTTAGCAGAGTTTTACATTTTTCCCTGGGGTTTAACTCCGTGGGGTTCAAATCCCGGATTTCTATGCGTGGAAGATTTTCATTTAGCTTAATTCCAGTGCGAGTTTACAGTAAAAAAAAAGGCCTTACTGATCCACCTTTTTTTCTCGTCCATAATAATGGCCTACATATGCAATTTTTGACATTTTGGATGGGGGAAATGGCTTCGAGGCTGATGTCGAATGACAAGAGGTAATTCAGCGAATTATCCCTGCGTCTTTACCGCGCTTTTGTTGAGCCTAGAGCGCCGTAGCTTCATTACCCCCTTTCTAGTACCTACTTTTGGCAGCCATTTCTTGCCCCCGAACGGAACTTTTGGGCTTTCAGACGACGTCTTCTGCGATGTGACATACCTGTCAAACGTTTTATGGGGCTAACCTGGTGTAAAGATCAGTACATGATCGCTAGATTAGTGTTTTTTTTTTGGACAACTGATGTTACTACTACGTATCAGTACATATAAAAGAAGCATGATTAGTGGTATCGCTAGAAGGGCATTACTACACAATGCATTACTATAAGTGACATCACTTCACATAGTATCATTACTACCATGACTTTACTATCTATTATGATTAATGATCATATCCGAAGTGTTTGTGTACCATCATGTGAGAAATTAACGTTCATTCCTCCATTGCTGGTTTGTGGTGTATTGAAACATTGTACCATGTATACAACAGTTCTACATTTTCCCAATATAAGCCTAATAAAGTCCTTTTTAATGGAACCTTACATGTACATGTCACTAACATGTTTCCTATTTGCAAAATGTTCGATTTGAAATCAAGTGTTCATTTTGTACAGAGAATGAGAAGTTGACCATTTTAGCTGAAATTAGCACTCTAAATATGGTTCCAATTGATATGAAGTAATTTTTTGACACAGTTGACAGATGTCATATTGTTGTTCTATTTTCATGCGTAATTACTGATGTCAATTTTCATTGACAAAATAGCGTTACGTAAATTTCCCACTGACCTGGAAACATCACATTTTCAGGGTAGTAAGGACAACTCGGAAAATTTAGGGAAATTTAAAATTTTCGTCCAAACGTCAACTTTTAGAAGTTTTTAAATAAATTAAAAACATGAGTAATTGGTAAATTGTGTTTCCATTTTTTTGTTCTATGAGCGTTTTTAATAAATTCAGAGGATTTTTTTTACAAAAACCTTGAAAAATCAAGGAAGTTGAAAATTCAATTTCGGTGGGAACCCTGTTAATAACACAAAATATAGACGATGTCTTTGTATGTCATTGTAACTCAGACCTTATAATTAATAAGTGATTCGTTCATGGGATTTACATAAAATTAAAAGTGACGTCATTTGAGGACGTTTTTGTTACGATGATCGTTACATTGAAATAGAAATGGCTGAGAGATGATTTACTGTGGTGACGCTTTAAAAACAAGCGATTAAATAAAGAGAGAAATGGCTGGTAATACTGGCACTAAATCGGGTCTGTATGTGAGGAAATGACGTTTATTCAAAAAATGACCTAAAAGGGGTCATTTCGCGTACCAGTTAGATCGGCGTTCCACCTGGAGTGAGTGGTCGTTATGGACAGGTTTCACTCTACTCGAGAATCGTTAAACTCGAGCAGAAGATATAAAATTGGACGTTGAAATTTGCTGACCCATGGGAGATGTCCGCAAAGGGCGTCCATCAAAAAATCGACCGTTTGTTCCTCAATTGTTTTAAATACTTATTATAATTGTTATTTTTTTCTCTTGTAAGACTGGTTGTCGACTAGGGTCTGAGTAATTATTTTAGTTTGAAAATGTGCAGATTATTTTTATAAAAAATAAATAAATAAATTTGAAAACTCCGTTATCCGACCTCCGAAAATGTTTTCTTTTGTTCGGTTTATTTAATATTGTTATTATTATTATTAGTATTATGCAAGTTAATGGTTACCATCATCATTGCCAACCTGAATTTCTGTTAGCTTAGATCTATTCTTAGGAAGAGAATTCCAACGTCTGATGGCATGCAAGACATAAGTCCAATATTATGCGTCCAAACGAATTTTTCGGATTTCCACAAGTGGGTTTGAATGCGAGATTCTACCACCTCGGTGGTTTCGCTTAAAGATTGTTTCCACCAAATTAGTATTCCCTAGAAAAGTAAGTTTGAAAGTCCCACGCATTGAATCTTCCTCGAGTCTTGATCGACGTGGCTCACTGGAGAGACTCTTGATCATTTGGGATCAAGACCAGGATCATTGGGACCACGCTGCACCATTTTTGAGTTCCTGCACTCTACCCACACAGTAAAGATGCTAAATGGGGCAGCAATATTGAAGAAAGGGTCTTACTACTGATAAATGTCCAATTTCTGAAACTTTTTGAGGGTCATTTTTTAACATTCTTTGGACAAATCTAATGTGTTGATTAGCTTAACCAGGTGGTCTGGCAATATGCGTACCCCAATGTACATCATCTGTCATAGTTATTCCTAAACATTTAAAGAAGAAAGGACTTTAAAAGACACTTTCCAAATTAAAATACGGAACTGTTCTTGCCCGTTTATGAGATATCCTGATGATCAGTATGTGATCAGCATGTTTCTATATTGATATCAGTAAAACCTTAGTGATATCAGTATGTTTCTATACTGATATCACTATATACTGGTTTTTGGGACTGCTGATATCAGTAAATGATCGGTATATTTGTACTAATTATACTGACCTTTCAACAAGGGTACACCAAGTTGAAATGACATCACCTTTGGATCAGGACTGATATCCCCCATGCATTTCTACCTCCAGATGGAGTTAATTTTGGCGACTTTTGGGACGTCCCTGTGCGTTCCTGGATACCCCCTCACTCCGTGACATCTTCCGCTGTTTTCCCGTATCCATAGCAACGGCTTCGTGTGTCACCCAGGTTGATTCACTCAAGAATGGATGTGCGTCGATCTTACGTCGTTAAAACCTTCGTTGTGTTTTGTTGTGTGCTTCCAAACACCGGTAACCTCTCCCTTTCCCTTATCCCCTCGTCCAGAGTCACCTGCTGAGAATCCGGCAAAGGTGAGGGGCATCCATCCAACACCCCCATTTCGGACTCAGGGGTGGGAGGACGCCCTTTGTTTCCGGCCAGATGAGGCTCTAATTAGATGCCCTTCGCTGGGCTGTTGCTAGCAACCAAACTGTCGTCAACAAGATGTGACGTCGCGATCGTCCCTCTTGACCTGTCCGGGAACGCCGTGTTAAATAATCGCCAATAAACAGAAAAACGAAGTTTTAGAGATTAATGATGGATTTCATTGATGCTCAGCAGGCTCCGAAAACGCATCCTCCTTAAATGGGACGGTATATGAGCTCTTTACAAGAGGTGGAGCTGGAATTAAAGAAATTTGGCTAGAACAAACGCATCATCGTTAATTGGGACGTTAAGTTATCTTGGGACAAGCCAATAGCTCCTCGCAAGAAAATGGCAAATTGTTAAAAGAATAATCCCTTAAAGTGTGGTAACAATGTATAGAGGTACCGTAATCCTGTTACAACCAATGAATACCCTTATATTTCATACTTTATTTTTCCAAAATTAGAATATTTCTTCCATTATATAGCATGTTAAATTGGTTGTGAATTACAAAACTATTGCATATAGACCGTTAAATAAAAATACGTCTTGTTATACTGACTTTTACAAACGGAAATGGTGCTATGGAAACGAGTAAATTTCGATAGAAGAAAAATCAAAAGTTTGCAAATGCATTCAATAGTGTAATTGGCAAAACATAGATGGCGGCTAAATTGTTTTTAAAAAACAAATCTATTTCAGAAAAAGTTGCTTCATTGAAGTTAGATTGTCTTAAATGGGCTTGACTTGTTTTACGTTTTCTTATTTTATTGGATGCTGACTTGTTATTATTGGTATGTGCAAAACTTTCGGTTAAATCGAGTTCGGAATTTCATTTGTATTTACCAAAAATATTGTTATTTCAATTGTAATATCCTGTTTATTCAGATAGAATGCTTTCCATAAATTCACTTTTTGATTTATTAAAAGATTCCTTAGTCTAATATAAGATCTTATGTAGTCTTAAATTTCGAAAAAAAAAATGATTTTTTATGCTAATTTTATTTTATAAAAAGCACCTTTATTGTGCTTCTAGTAATGCTAAAAAAATGTTTCCAAAGCATCAATCCTAAGGCATGCCATTATTTCTTTCAATCTTCCTTAAATTTGTTTTTGCAAAAAATCTTCAATTTAATATTTGTCTGTAAAATTGACTGAATTGTCAGCAAGCAGATTTTCTGACAGCACTCATTCCATCACTTTAATACGCAATGATTTGAAAGCAAATTGACGTATTACCTATTCTGCTGTATATCAAATTTGCCTGTTTTGAAAAGTTGGCAAAATTTGAAAATCCTAACGAGTATATAAAACCGCCTTTGAAGTGCTTTAGCTTTAGATAAACATACCTGTTTCTTGGTGCATTCCAATCTTACAATCTTGAATTGTTTTAATAAGAAAACCCTAGCAACAAACTGTATTAGATCGAAACAAAAAAAGTAGCTAAAACCAATTTCATTAGCGAGCTGTGTTTTTTCTTCTCTGTTTTCAAAATAGCGTTCATAGAGGGCGCCCCAAAACGGATTTTGCAGCTGATTTTTATACGTTTTTAATTACGCCGCTAATTAATTACACTTCAGTATTTTGTTAGAAAATTTTCCCCGACAAAGTTTTTTTTAATAGGCTTTGTTTCTCCGCCTCTTAAAATCTCGCTTGTCGTTTGACATTTTGTTTCAATTAATTGCAATCTTAGACTTTAATTGTAAAAATGCGGCATACTACTTTGATATACCGTGCAGCTATCTCTGGAAAATTAGCTCCTGAACTCGAAACTTAATCTCGTTTTAATTAAATCGAAACTGCGAACTATTTCCCTCCCAAAAATTGACACCTAGCAGGAACTCGACGTGACATGCGCCCAATTAACTCGCCCGAAAGAATCTCGAAAATGCCCTTTGTTAGGGGCTTAACCTTTCAAAATGACTCTCAAAGAGTTACCTTGTAGGAAGTACACTGTATAAATGAATTTTACTTGTTGTCTATTTCTTTCTTTTTGTAAACATTTCGAACATTTATTTGGTAAATTTCATTGGCCTTTTTAATTAATACATACCAACGCAACATTCGATTTATTTTAAAACAATATTATTCTTTTTAAAATTCATCTGGTCCCAATGAGAAGCCCCAAGTCTGCTTTAATAATTATTGTTTGAGAAATTTTCAGAATCAGAATTGGGAACCAGAAATGTTTGATAGAAAACTGCTGGCTAAACTAATAATAATAATAATAATATTCCAGTTGTTTTCAGTTGTTTTCTAACTAGAAAATGGCCAGTTGATTTGTAAAAAATTTAAAAAATATTAATTACCACCTAAAAAGTTTTTCTTTACATTTTTTAAATTTTTAATAAATTAAAGGGTCATTTATAAATTATAAATCATAAAGGAGAACCTAGAAAACGACCAATTCTACGCTAGACAAAAGCGCATAAGCGTATAAGTGTCATTTGTTTGCATAGTGGGTTTGTTCACGGCTCGTTCTTAATAAATTTAACAAAGT
>JAQIXS010000920.1:0-36595 GCA_034700785.1 Rossiulus vilnensis | reverse complement strand
GGGCGGCAGAAACATACTGACTATCAGAATATCAGAAAACGCGCACAGTGTAACCGCCTTGTTCTAACGAGGATTTCGGACGTACTCGTCTAAACACATTTTCGTCAGAACTCGCATCCATTGTAATACATGTATATAATATATTCACCATAATTCCCCTCTTCCTCCCCCCCCCCTAAAAATTCCCGAGTTCTTTCTTTAATTGCGAAGATTAAATTCATCAAATTCACAATGTTTCCTTGTTATACTATAATCTCACCGCGTTTTACTTTTGTCATTCTTAAACTTTTTGATTGGTTAAACGTCCGGAAGTATTTCTGAAATTTGTAATTAGAAGTTTTCACATTTCTTTTCGGTAATTTATTTTCTACAAATGTTTCGAATTCGCCAGTAACCTCGTTCAATCAGCTTTACTCCAAATTATATAACATTTAACATATCACAATCATCCCAAACGTTAAAAACTGGTATTATTTTTTCTAAATTCCCCAAAAAGAAATATTCATAAGGTCATGGATTTACAAAACGTCTCAGGATCTCATTAAATATCCATTTGTTATCTTTTTTTTGTTGCGTTCATCTGATCAAAATGTTATCAGTACGAACAGAAACCTGAAATCTTTTCAGGTTCTATCCGGTTTTCTAACCAGCAAATACATGTAGATGCCATAATTCGTCTTCTAACGAGTGATCAACATCTCCTATCGAAAAATAACCACATCCTCGTTACGTGGCCGAGCGTTAGCACTGGTCAAGCTATGGTTAGTTAGTGGCCAGCAAAGCAGTGGGAGTGCATTTGCCGTAATTCTCTTAGTAACCGAATCCCACCGAGTTAAATTTAGACCAAGAGTGTGCTTGCCAAGCATGAACTCGGGGACCTGGACGATAAGAAAAGTTATTCATAAACAAAAAGCCCACGCAAACACAAATTCAAACCAATCTTATCGTGAGTGGCAACCGACTCAATGGAAAACAGCCCATAAACACTCAAGTTGATTCTCGTTTTATTCACACGACGAGCCTTGGGCTATTCATCAAAATCCACTGTTGTCAAATTCCTCAGTAATTTGGCTAGGACACCCGAGTTTTGGCACTTGCCGTCTCAAGGCTCAAAGGATCTTTTCATATCACTTTCAACATAACTATCATGGGGTCAAAGCGGTAAATGCGCTGTAAGCCGATCAAGATTACAGACCTTGAAATTGAGTTAGTAAACTACCTGAACTAGTAGAGTTGGAATGAATGCACAATGTGTATTTTGAAAATACAACAGAAGAAAAAATATTTAAACTGCTGACAAATTTAGGAACATGTCCCTAAACATCCCTTACATTTCTCTACATCTCGAAATTTCCTAAATTACTCATTGCTTTAAGAAATCGTCAATGAAAATGTCTCCCAATCCCCATTCTTAAATCTGCCAAACGTCCAAAACACCAACAATCGAAGAGCTCATCAGCCTATTGGAGCAGCAGCAATCATCAAAAGCAACACGTTTGGTGCGTAGCACCAAAACGTCATCAACCCGTCAAGTACATTTATGAGTGATTGGAATTCATCAATCAAACGTTCGAGGACGATAGCGTGATTCCGACCAATCAGAACACCACAAGTCCGACAAAAAAAACATGGCCAACCTCACCCTTGATTAGAGCAATCAAAGATCAAAGCCAATTTTCGTGCAATTTTCAAAACGAGGCCTGCCAGTGAATCGAGTTCAATTTATACAAGGTGAACTGCCACTTTCGTTATTGCATTTTCGTAACTGTGGGTGAGTAGCCTAAATAAAAGCCACGAATTCCAAGTTTCTCAAGTCCTTATATCATTCGGGCCCAAATTAGGCAACTACGTTCGTATGGCAGTCTTCATAAATCATTGCGGCGTGCATAATTCAGCACAAACAATACTTTTAAGAGGGTCACGGTGCCTTTACCTGCAGTTTTTAAAATTGCAAAACATACTTTGCTATAAATAAGACATTTTCTTCATTTTCTTATGCAACTGCATCCGAGTCATATTTGCGAGTGAATTTCCAGGAATTTAAAATGAAAATCATTGGACTGAAAATCAAAATGTTAGGAAAATGATTCCGCCAACTTTAGTGACAATATCGCAAAATGTGTGTGGATTTGGTTTTCGCGAATTTTAATGCAATCTTGCACGGCTATAACGAGCGCGTTTTATTACAACGGATAGCCTTAACCTACAAGAAATTCGATTTACCAGTGATGGGTGGCCATAATGTCCACAATGCGCCCCTACCACATTGTATTCACTTACTGAAAGCAGTGTGATGAGTTGGATTGAATTGAACGTCGATATTTAACAAAGCTGTAGTTTCAAAACGAGGCCTAGTGTGTTACATTGTAGGCTAATATACATTGTATAACCAAGTTTGCTTTAGGGGAGTGGGTCCATTCGTCAAACTGCTGTTGACATATAATTAAACGAATTACAAAGTACTGTAAACCGGTCCTTCAGACGGTTAGACCCTTGAAGACCATTTTGCGGTGCAGTTTACTGTTTGGCATTTATGCTAATGGTCCGAGTTGGTCATTGACTAATGCAACAACCCGAAAAGTCATGGTCACGAAGCGTAGGCGACGCATCAATGATAATCACTCCATGGTATGTCATCGAGTACTTTGGGAAGGAGTAACCCCGTCGTAGTACGAGGTTCACGCCGCACAACACGCAAGATTTATTTGGTGATTATAATGTGGATTAAAACGTGTCATTGCGTCATTCATAAAAGACAAATGCGAGAAAGTTATGGGCTGGTTTTTTTCCACGGAAGTCTTTTACGAGGTCCAACGACACTTCAAAATGCAAATGGCACAAAAGCAACAAAAATAGAAAAAGAAAAGGAAACAATTCTACTTTAGCTGAATTTTCCGCCTTTTGACGTTGTCAACTGCATGCGTTGAACGACAGAAAGGATAAAAATGCAAAGAATATCAGTTTGTTGTATTTTTAAAGTAGGAAAAATGCGTGTGACTTCACAACAAAAGGTAACAGCTGTGGATCTGCCTTATCCGAAAGGTTGGAGCAATAAAATAAATTGTAAAATATATAAATTTACATGAGTAAAATGGATCATTTCCACACAAAAAAAATACTGCTTAAAACCTAACGTGCCCACTGTCGCAGAATTCTGTAAATACATGTATTTTACTCACAAAGCCCAGTAAGCGGCTATACTTGGGTGCCACCTGTTGCAAACGCATCACTGTAGATGGCACAGCAATGACAAAGATTTTGAAAAAGGTTTATTTGGAGTAGAATTGCCAGAATCGGCAAATCCAGCTTTTGCCACTCGTTTCCTTTCCAAATGATCTAGATTTAGAATTGTTTTAAAAACTATTTTTACGCCATTTTGTCATTGGCCATTTTAGTCATCAGTCATAGTTGAAGAGTGCCAAAGTTCCAAACCATAACGTAGTCAGCGTAAAAAAATTAACATTTTTCAGTAGAGGGTAAACAACTGAATAGCTTCGTGAAAGATGTAAATAGCACTAATCTGATTTCGTTCAAACGACAAGTTCAGAAACGTCGTAAGCGCCACACGCATTGCACCCTAATAAACGTTCAAAATGCTCTCTTTTCTTGGACAAATAGCCCTGTAGAAAAGATCAGTATGTAATTCTCTACTGATATGTATATTGATATCACTATATAAATAGTACTTTGGGACTACTGATATCAGTATTATAGTTTTTAGGGACTATTAATATCAACATGGTTAGTGTAATCACTACATTTTTTACTAATATCAGTATATTTGCACTGATATTTACTGTATTGGTCATACTGATGTAATGATCTTTCCACCAGGGAGGACAGCAGCGCACTGTTGTCATTCTTTCCTTCATTCACGTCCAGGTTTTAACTCATTTCTGAAACATGTTTTTAGGGAGTGTTACAGTAGCTCACTTGCGACCTTATGGTTTGTCACCCTTCAATTTGAGATTATGTCTGATGTCATTCGAGTGTCTGAACTTGTCGACGGTCTTGGCTTTTTCAACCTCGGTTCAAAAAGTTCGAGCCAGCCTGCCTTCTAACAATAGTCGGGGCAAAGACATTCTTCGCTAACGGAGTCCTGGGGCAACGAACAGAACTATAGTGGCGTGCGAAGATGAGCTCCAAATTGGACACGTCTAACGCCATCAGCTTCGGCTTCTTGGGGCCATTGAAAGAAGCAGATACAAAATGCCTGGCATCCGGCTAGGGGTCGCGAACCCTCCATCGTGGCCAGGGTCGATGGCTCTTCAGAGAACGAGCCTTCAACAGCGCGCTCAAGAGTTCATTTGCATACTGCTTGGGTCGACTTGAGGCTGACGAACAGACACAAACGCCTTAATGATTGGAATTAGCACAGCTGTTGATAATTTGAATGCGAAGACCACGGGTCTTGACAAGCAGCGATTTGCTATTCTGCTCAAAGAAAAACGAGAGAGAAAACTGCGATTCGTTTCGCTGCCCAACTGCCAACGTCGACATAAATGTCTGCCCCTGAGGGACCAGTTCAGGCACCGGTTTTGTGAATCGCATGGTTCACCAGGTATGTTCCACGTGTGCGGTGGGCACTTCAAACGTTTCATCGGTCATGCTGAACTCATATGAGGTTTACGATTTCGCATAAAACTCGCTAATTGATGAACGAGAAACTACCCGATGCATCCCGTTTCTCGCATCGTCCAGGGTGGTCACCGAGACTGGAGTGAAATGGACATTGATGAGGAAGGATCACTACAAAATCTCACGAACGTCTCACCATTTTCAATTGCAATTTATGATGGGATGTATGAACTGCTCGAAAAGAAATCAAAGAAATTCAAATACCAGTATCCGAAACTAAAAATATTTGCAGGTAAAATCCGGGTCATAATGAAGCCACTTTGCAGGTTCCATCAGGTTTAGGATGAAACTCATCGAAGAATCTAAAGGATAGTCTTACATAATTAATGTTCCTTAAAAATCACTGAGTAAACGCACAATAACGCTGGCTTGTGAGCAAAGAATTTTCAAAACTACAATGCAGTCTCACAAATGACATTAGATGTGCATAATCGGAGTTCATTGTGGTTCAAATTCCAGAAATTCCCTGAGTGAGTCAGTCGACCGAAAGACGATCTCCTCAATTGTAATGGAATTCTGAAAAACTGATTCATTTTATCTGATGTGATATATGTGTAATACGTCGACATTTCAGAAAAAGGCACCAGGTACAAAGAATGTTTGCCGTATCATACGATTCAAAGATGCATGTATTTCGCTATAAACTTATCTCGAGGCAATAAACCACCCCAAAGAAATCGATTCAAAGAATATCATATTTTTCTTTAAAGAGGCCATACTGTAGTAAATATCACAGCAGCTTCAAATTCCCAATTAATTTAAAGGCGTAGAAACATTTAAAACGAAGTCACTTTTTTCTCTCGTTTACATTGAGCAGTTAGTTGCATTTTGACGGCAGTTTATCACCTCAGAATGCAGCCTGTTTCAGGTTTTTTTTCCGACCATGCAGGCAGCCTGTTGAACTCTTGTTGTCTGCCAAAATTCACTTTCACCGGTTGCCTAAAACCTGTTCCACTTTTTGTGGCCACCTAACTTCGACTGCGTTTCATCGTCAATCCCCAAAGCTTACTAAGACAATACTAGCGGTACATCGGAAAACTTACCCATTAGCTGTCCATTATTGCTTGCGGTTATTAAATTTTGTACATGAGTCGTTAATCTATGGGAAGAAAAAACAAAACTTTTTGGCAGACACGTTCATTAACCTACATTTCAGCATGCATTCTTGTAACGCGCGTTCCAAAACGTGAGATCACACCGGTGGGGAGCCAAGCAGACTTAAGTCTGTGGGTAAACCATGCTGTAGACATGTGGTCATAACGGTACCACTAAAGTGAAGTTTGAACATAAATAAACCGGATCTATTTACTCTATGTCGAATGGAAATTTAAACATTTGTTGTTCCAGAAGCATAAGTTCCTCAAACCCTTTCTTTTGGATTAAAATTAAATGCTTCGGTTAATTTAATAAAAATCTAATGTCAGTACGTCCATATACCAATTTATTGGACATTTATCACCTCGTCAAGGTGCCCATCTACATAATTGCTAAATTGATTCTCAGTAGCTTAATTTAAGACGATACTTTGGAAAAGCATTCCAATGTCTAAAGGCATGCAAAAATAAACACCAATACTTGAGATCTGAATGCTCTAGGAGTTCTACAATTGCAATGGAATGACCTAGTTGTTCACAACAACACAAAACAAAAATAAATAAAAATCTCTTTTTTTATTAAAATTTCTTTAAAAATCCTAACATTTTGACATTGTTTCTCAAAACCTTTCAAACAATTCGTTTCCTTAATTACTCTATTGTTTCATTCTGACATCCTAAAAAGTGTTCAATTGAATAAGACCAAGTAAAATACCTAACCTTATACACATTAAAACTGTGTTCCTTACAACTTTCACCATTAGCGGCAATGACAGGAGTTAAAACACGTTCCGAAAGCTCTGGCCTCCGGACACGTGTCTGCTTGTGAGAATTTAATGACGTCCAAACTCCAAAGCAAAAAAAATTGAAAACATTGGTGCATTATGAAAGCGTGAATCCAGAAAGCAAAAAACGCAAAAAATTTCCGCTATTGTTGAATTTGCATCGTCATGAATCTTTTCAATGTTATCAGAATGCAGCCCGCATCAAAATTCATCTACCATCCGCTTCTGCGCGAACCGATCGACTGGTGGTTGAACTCGGGCTATTTGTGAATTTTGGTCAGCAGGCAGACACAAAACCACCGCATTACTGCCCCGGGCATTTCTATTAGTCAATAGTTGGTCTGCCGAATTAGCATGCGATATTATTTTCTTGAAGGCATTTGTTTTTTTTGGTAGGATCCAGTCATAAGGGACTCCCAAAAGAAGTCGGGGAAGTTGAGCCATGGGTTTCAGAGTTTGATATGGAAAGAACTGATTAACAACTGAATTTCTGGTTTACTGCAGACTGAGGTTTCATAGGTGGTTCAATTTACAAATCAGACCGGACATGCCGAAGATGGGTCTGAAAATCATGAAAATTCCAGGACGGATTTTATGGATTCCCATATAAAAGAGTTGTCGAATTGTACAGAATGCATGGTTGATGCCATTTGTTCAATAATTGGTTGCACAATGCACTTGATTGATCTAACTTTGCAGCTAATTTAACAGCTAAATTGCGTCTCCAGTAAGATAGCACACGAGTCTTACAATTTACAACTTTAGCTAAGTTTTATCGAAAGATAAAGTGACACACATACATGCATGATATAATAACACGCTTTTCCTCCTGATCGCCTGGATTCCGGTCGCCCATCTAAACACCTGTGACATGCATTTTTTTTTCCATTTTGCAGCGATGTAGCAACTCAGCGCATGGATTATTGGGTGTGATTAATAATAGTTGACCAGCCAGTTTTCTCGCGATACAATCGTTTGATATGGAAATTGCGAGTTGCTTGCAAATCTAACGCAGCCCACATTAATGTCGAATAACCGTGGGGGTAAAATTTCCGTAATAACAATGCCTCTACTTTATGGCATATCAACGAACGTAATTTGGTTTTTTTCAATTACGCAACACTCCCGTGAATCATTTCTTGTATTAAATTGGCAATATAGGTCAGAATTTCCCTGGGATCTGCATACATGTATATGTCGAGGCAGCATCGTAAGCTTTGCATGTTTATTTGGAAGTGCGGGCAGAAGAATGTAAATCAATTTTTTGCACAAAGCAGGTCATGGGGCATACATTCAATCCCATTAACTTAAATGAAATCTTTCCCAGCCATCAGTAATGTCCGCCCGCGCACACAACTAGCTTAGCTGTTACACTCAAGAGTCAAGATTCGAAAGGGCATACTTTGTCTGCCATGGTCAAATGCAACAAATCCAGTGTTACGTCTCATTTTGTGTTATCTTTACGGTGCCATTTTTGCCATATTTCAATAAATTGCCAAGTCTGTAAGACAACTGACTGCGCACCTGCTTTTTCAAAATATCTCAAAAAACTAACTTAAATAGGACGGGAAATTGACACTTTTCAACTACTGTTCACAATTAAAATATCTCAGAAACTATTCGAGTCTGCAGTGTAAGTGAAAGGCAGTGCGTGTGCACAATTGTTTTAAGCAACCAAAATTCCTTAATAATTCTCTACGCTTTATTAGTTGGATGGGTTTCTGCACGTTGTTTTAAGAGTACTAGGATTACTCAACATAACATAAACCTGTAGACTACGTAGTCATGGCTTCAGCACGTAAAAATATCGTTCGGTCACCCTGTATAAAATTTACTGACAAGTAAACCTTATGTAAGATTTTAACTGAAGCGCCATAACGTTATGGTTGCATTCGCGAGTATTTTTGTAACTGTATTCTGGATTTATGCACACAATTTGATCAGCTCTGTTTATTTAATGGAGCTTAGTTTATTTTTGGAAGGAGAAAATGGAAATGTTCCTTTAATAGACTATTAAACTAAGCGGGGGAAATTGTTGAATTTGTAAAAAATTGAGTTATTCATACAAAGCAGATATAAACAAAAAAACATACATATAAATATATCGGTTTAATAAACAAATTGTAAATAAATTAACAGATTGTAATTTTTGTTACGGGTTTGAAATATGAAAGAGCTAAGATTGCTGCCATGCAATTAATTACTCTGAATTTAATGTAAATATTTAAAATGTTTTGTTATGCTGTTAGCCTGCAAATTTCACAAAATAAACTTCACAAGATGATAATTCTTTTGAGATGTTAACATCAATAATTATAAATAACATAGTACACCACTTCAGCACTTCAGGTGTAATCCCAGGATCTTAAAAATAAGTGCTTGTGGAAAAATATTTCCAAGACGGAAATTCAGTTTGTGATTTAAAGCTTAATTATCAAACAACAAATTAACCATACTTGAGCACATTGATGATTTTGTTTGTAAAATATGATAAGTGTTTGTGTGCCTACCTTATATAACTGGCTTAGATGAGAGACACGGCGCCCGATTTAAGAAGGTGAACGATGGATTTGTAGGGTAACAAATGTTGGGAGCCTTTCTCTAAGTCAATGACTTCATTTCTGAAAGAAAATTGTATCATTTCATAAATAATTGCATAAAAACGAAGTCTAGAAATACAATGCGTGTCTAAATAACGCATACTAACCTGTCATCACCATCTTCTGTCAAGAGGACACCTTGAGTGGTTTCATTTACCCTTAAAAAAACGTAACTGTCAATGCTTGGTTTTGCCACTGAAATAGACGAAATTATGATACTATAGACGTTATCAAATTGCGAACAAAGTAATGGGCAATTTGCACAAATCCCACGCTTCGATAGTGTTAAATTAAAGTGCATGCCCAGACGATTTTAATCAAACAATATCCTATTGGTAAAGAAAAAATTTAAGAACAAGGAGAACACCTACTTGCTTTTCTTGCATCAAAAGTTTGCATATTGGCTGGCATATTTTTCAGCAAAACTGTTTTCAAGTGTCCTTCCATAGCAGCAAAGTATCTGTTAAATATTAGAAATTCCTAAGTAAAATGTATCACCAACATAAACATATGAGCCTCAACTGTTTTATGTTTGGCTTACGATTTAGCAAACTGCATTTCTTCGACAGAGAGGCGAGAAGGTTTGTCATTTGTGACTCGCTCTTTCTCGTCTGCTAAAATCTCTGCACAATAGTTTTCAATCTGAAGGAAATAGAAATGATATAAAAAGCAACCTACATATAATTTTGGCCTACCTACATGTAAATTGACTACTTACTTTGGTCAGACGGACTTTCAAATAATTACTTAGCATGTACCGAATTCGCTCAATCTAAATATAAAAAAATGCATAAATAAAAATTAGTTAAAATGTTCTTAAGCGGCTTCTAATTTAATAACAACGTTCTTAAACAATTAGAAAGGCAATAAATCACCTCTAACCGATGAACCGAAATCCTGAAATCGCCTTTTTTCAAGCGATTTAAGTTTTCTTCCATTTCTTGAATTTGTTCTATCATACAATCAAACACATCAGTCTGATGCTCAAGAATGTCTGCTGACAATTTTTCATTCAGCCAAGCCTGGATGGAAGAAAGAAAATCAGGTTTTAAGATTATAACTGGCACGTCAAAACCCTAACCTCAATTTTAAGACAACCATGGTACAATTTTGTATTCGATTCTTTCAGACGCTTTCACTAAAACAAAGTTATCTGATCGATTAAGAGGAAGGATAGAGCAGGAAGCAGAACTACTGTACCAATGAATGGTACAGTGTACATGTACTTTGCAGACAAACGTTTTACAAGAATCTTATAACAAATGATGCACCTTTATGATTGTCATCCTACAGAATGGAAAAATGGATTTCAATTTTTTGAAATGTTATAGCATATTGACCACCTAGATGCAGCTTTAATCTCGCTAGCTCATACCTCAGCCAAATAACTTAGCTCTTGAAATTAACTGTTACAGCAATAAATTGCAGTTCGGGGCAGAAACTTTCAACTTCAACAATTGGCGGAAAGGGTTATTTGATGTGGCTGGATGAATGATATTACCTCTTCCAACTTTTTTAAGATATCGGCTGCCGTCACTGTTTCACTTTCGTCGCCCGCTCCCTCTCCTAACTCTAAATCTAGAATATCACCACTTTCTGCCATTTCCCTACTTTATAAAAATCTAGCTATTTCACACAAAAACGCGACGTTCGAGGTAGTACACAGACAAAAGAACAACTTCAACAACAACTAGTAAATAACGCGCGTCGGAAGCGCGAGGCATTGTGGGACAGCCAACTTCCTGTTGTTAAGAAGAATCAAGCAAAATGGTGCTGGAAAGTACTATGGTCTGGTAAGTCCCATATTTCGTCTTTATTGGTTGCTAAATTTATAAATTTAGGATAAAGTAAGTCTTCGTTAATGCTTAGTGACTCTATTTACCGTAATAATGAGTGCGTTTAGTGGTTTATTCGTTGATAAGAGAAGAATGGGAGGGTGATTGCCCTTCGTGTTTGACAGTGACTTGCAGTACTTCAAATGCATCTTGGTTATTTTGATTTCTCTGTGAAATAAATGAAGTAACGGCAGTTAGGGATTAAATAAATCGTGTCGAATTAGAGCCACGCATAGTTTCTGGTAATACGTTGTGCGAACATTTCCAATGTAGCAATGAGCGACGATTTCCAATAAAGCAAATGACTAAATGGCAAAGGTCATCATTTAGCGTTATGAAATTAATTCAGTTTAGCTTACCAAATTATTTGTAGCAAACTTTAAATAAAATTATGAGCTAGAAGATTGCTAAATATCTTAATTGAGAAAGTGCTGTATTTTACCGCTTGCACAACTTAAAAATAATTTCCACGTTCGCAGTGTTGACAACAGTGAATACATGAGGAATGGCGATTACATCCCTACCCGTTTACAAGCTCAGCAAGATGCGGTCAATCTTGTTTGCCACTCAAAAACCAGATCGAATCCTGAGAATAACGTCGGACTGCTCACCTTGGCGAACACCGAAGTTCTGGTCACCTTAACATCTGACGTGGGCCGCATTTTGTCCAAGCTTCATCAGGTTCAGCCCAAAGGCAACGTTAATTTATTAAGCGCAATCCGAATTGCCCATGTTAGTAATCAAAGCATGTAATTGCATTTCTTATGTTGCCTATTAGAATTGCACAAACTAAACCGAGTAAAATTATTTCACCCTACAGTTGGCTTTGCGGCACAGGCAGGGTAAGAACCACAAAATGCGGATCGTGGTCTTCGTTGGCAGTCCCATTGAAACGGACGATAAAGATGTGAGTGTGGATAGTTTTAGTCAGGTTTGGCGTTGCGGTGAGTTTGCGTTGTTGAAACATGTTATAGTCTTCTGATAATCAGTTGGTGAAGCTTGCAAAGAGGTTGAAGAAGGAGAAGGTGAATGTGGACATAGTGAATTTTGGCGAGGATGTAAGTATTTTTAATTGAAAGTTTGCTTTCCGTTTCCACATTGACTGTATGAATCCAAGTATTATTTTTGTTTTTTCTAGTCGTTGAATTCTGACAAGCTATCTTCTTTTGTTAACACCATCAATGGCAAAGAAGGCTCTGGGTAACAATTTTGCTTTGTTATTGACGTTATGGCTAGTGGCGGACAAGGGCAATTCATCTATAATTAATCTTATTGACTTCCAGATCTCATTTGGTAACAGTCCCACCAGGCCCTCATCTCTCAGATGCTTTGCTTACTTCTCCAATTATACAAGGGGAAGATGGCACCGGGGCTATTGGTTTGGGAAGTGCTGCTGGGTTCGAGTTTGGAGTTGACCCCAATGAAGACCCAGAGCTTGCGTTGGTATGAACGTTCCCATTAGTAATCCGGCATTTTAATAAAGACTTGGTGTAAGATTGTGTCGTCAATGTCTATTTTCAGGCCCTTCGCGTTTCTATGGAAGAACAGCGGCAGAGACAGGAAGAAGAGGCACGAAGAGCAGCGGCTCAATCGGCTGCTGAAGCTGGGGTCATTCAGAGTGTGACTGCAGAGGAACCAGAAGGTATTTTAAATGATTTTGGCTCGATTTTCGTTTACACATTTACCCAATTGAATGATCCTAATTCCAGTCATCCATATTTGCAGGCACAAATGAAGAAGTTTTGTTGGAAAAGGCTTTAGCAATGTCCTTAGCTCAAGACGGCGCAGGCACAGTCGAGGTCCCAGAAGTTCCAGATTTCTCATGCATGACTGAAGAAGAACAAATTGCATATGCTATGAGAATGTCACTGCAAAATCGTAAGTGTAGGGACAGGTGACAGTATTAACATGGTCATCGAGTGAAACTAGATTCAAGTGAATGAATGTTTTTTACAGCCGAAAAGGGAGAAAAATCTGACGTTCCCGTCCCTATGGAAACTGAAGATGCTGAAAGCAGCAAAAGGGTAAACTAGTCAAAATTTGCCCCTCCATCACTCCATTATTCCCGTTGTAACTTTCATTGTTCACGTTCAGGTGGAGAATGAAGATTATTCAGAAGTCATGAACGATCCTGCTTTTCTGCAAAGCGTTTTGCAAAGCCTTCCAGGTATGATTTTTTATAGGGGTATGGTTTTCTTGGTTATGCTTTAATTAACATTTCCGAACTACTTTATTTTACAGGCGTGGACCCCCAAAGTGAAGCCGTGCGAAGCGCCATGGGTGCTCTTTCTCAACAGCAAGATAAAGCGAAGAAGGAAAAGGAGGACAAATCCGATAAATGATCCATCCGAATTTAGACAGAAAATTGGGAGTTTTTTTGTTTGTTTTCTCGGTATTTTGTGACGACGCAATTTCGTACTCAATATAGTGTCAGAAAAATTTCCTGTATGATCACATTATAATACTGATAAGAATGTCAATAAAATAATCTAAAAGAATGAATCTCATTTGAGTGAGAATATAAGTTATTAACATGTAACGTGAATGATAGCAATGCATGAGGCCAGCTTGTCTCAAACATCAACAAACCCATAAAAATAAAAAAAATTGATCTGCAGTATTCAAACAAGGCTTTACTTGTACACACATGATGCATCCGATGTGAAACACTTGATTAAGACACTTTTCCAAGCAACAACTCAATCTCCTAAGAATGCTACTATTTACTAAGGAAAACAGGATTTCAGAATCAAAGAAACTCAAGGAATGAACTTAAGTGGCTACCGGGCTAACACACTGCATTTTCGATGCTTTCTGAAGCATTCGAACATGGCCTTTTGGGAAACCACTCACGGTGCTTCCCTGCGTCGAGCCTGCAGCATTTCTCCTTGAATATAAAAAAATCTTTGCAAAGAGTAAAAATCACAGCTTATAAAATCATCTGATAGATATATAAAAAATAGGACAGTTTTCCAGCACTTTTTTTTCGAAGGGACGAATAAAAAAGTTACGAAAGGATTCCCAATTAACCCGCAAAAACTAATAGAAATGTTTCTGTAAAAAATTGCCCCCGAGAGAGGCAGCAAAAAACAGCAATGAGAGCGAACTGGAGGGGGTGATAACGTACAGCAATATGAAACGCTACATTTAGGCGCTGGACAATACTATTGCGCAGGATTTAGTGACATACGCCATCTAATGGGCAACAAGCTCATTGAAGAAGTAATCAAAACTCGCCGAGTGCAAAAAATCGGAATACAGTTTAAACGATTTGATGACATCAGTGCTAAAGTTCAATATATTATTGCTGAAGGGGAAGAGAGGAAGTACACATAATTTAAATATAGTTGATTAGATGTCGATCATGAAATAAGAAATGTGTAGAAAAAGGATTGAGCTCAGACGGACCTCAAACGCTCTCTGCTGGGCTCTGGAATTCGCTCAATGCTTTCAGGGCGGAGATATGTTTCTTCTGGGAGCCTTTGCGCACCTTGGCACGAACCTCCTCTGGTTTCTCACGCCGCACCAACGGTTTCTTCTCTGGGGCTTTCATCTTCCACACCACGATAGGGGACTGCAAGAGGAAAGATCAGTCAGAAAATTCCATACCATTATGAAAATCTAGCAACGTATGCAAAGCAAGGCAACCGTGAAACTGATACTCACACTCACGCTGACAAGACCGCTTCTTGGATACTGAAATTAGCAAGAATTTGGATCAGAACAGGGTACTAGTTTCTAAGAATTGACAAAGTGTACACTTTTATGAAATTGAAAAATCCATCAGTTTCCCTCCTAAGAAAATTGCCTCATGTTAATGCATAAGTATATAAAGAATGTTACCTTTGTTGATGCGACGTAAGATGCCTTGACTGTAAGCACAACAGCATTCATCAAGTTCTTAGCCGCCTGAATGAGGGAAGTAGCGCTATCCAGCTAATGTAAACAGATAACAAGGCTGGTAAGAACATCACAAAAAGTATTGCTAGGTTTCTACAGCACCAAAAAAATAACTCATAACAATCATTCCAATAAACATGGTGTTTGGTCAATCGTCACTTAAGTTTCTCATAATTCTAGAAATTATGTTAAGGGTTGAACATTAAATCAGCATTCGTTAATTTAATTATCTATAAGAACAATTCAAATACTTTTAAGAATAAGTAAGAATAAAAAAAATAACAGTAAACTATTTGAGTAATATTTTTGATTTCTGTGATTCTACACTTAACCAACCATGCTTTGAAGAATAAGGATCATCAATGATAACTGATGATTTAACCCTGCTGAAAGTCAACATAATAAGGAGCAAAAACTGAGATGCAAAATCAAGAAGCTAAAATATATGTATAACAAATGAGTAAAAGCATCTTCTGGCAATCGTTGTGCATTCCATGTCACAGGCACAATTACACTACGACAACAAAGAGCTCAAAATAAACCCTAAACAAAATAAGTGCCCAAAACATTGGTTCAGCAAGCATTGCATTCCGTCACGATACGTCAAACGGTTACAGGCCTACCCCTGAGACGACTAATTCGCCGCTAATGTTTTGCACATCAGCTTTCACTTTGCTGGTGATGTTCAACTGGTGGCAATACAGTGCAATGCGCTGTAGGTAGGCCAGCAGGTCTTTCTTAGTGCTAGATTCGGGGCACTGGAAATAAGCGAAAGAAGCAAGAGACCAATAAGAAATACATAATCATAGATTTGACTCACCCCAGACACCACAAGTTCGCCACTGTGCACTTGGATTTCCGCCTTCACTTTGCTAGTGATATTCAGCTGGTGGCAATAGAGGGCGATGCGTTCCAGATAAGCCACCAAATCTTTCTTGGTGCTCGATTCAGGACACTAAAGATTGAATTAGTTAAAGATGGCTGTGTGCAGCTTTGCCAAGCTTTCAATTGCCGACGTTAAGTTGCACATAGAAGACTGGGTTAAATGTATCCCACAGAGAGCATTTAGATGAATTGCTTTGCCCTGGGTAGCAATTAGATTTGCACTATTTCCAAGAATACTTTTTAATGTAAAAAAGGCAGTAAGAAAATCCTTATATAAAATTACAGAGAAAAAGAAGTCATAACTATGTTGATAAATTATTTTCCAATAGTTTCAACCTAATTTGTACCAATACTAAAGATAATGTTGTTAATTGATAAGATAAAACAAATTTAATATCAATCAATAACCCCACACGCATACCTGATCCGCAATTTGTCGGGCCAACTTATCCAATTTGGTACCAGCTTCGGAAATCTTTTTAGCTGCATTAATGACGTCCATAGTGGTTTTAAGAGGTCCTCGCCCCCTATTATAAAAGCCTGTCACTTACTCCGAAATTGGATTAAATAATAAATAGCAGGTTTTTTTTAACATACCTGGTGAAGTCTGTCATTTCCATCATTATCATGCACATATGCTTGGCCAAAACGATGATGTCATTGCCAGTATCATCCCACTTTGCCACTTCTCTGTCAAATTTGGACTTCTCCGATCGAAAGATTTCAACCTGTTGCAGAATTTTTTCCTTGTCTTCTTTTGCCATAAACCGCATAGCGTCCTATTGTGATAAATAGGTAACATTAAAAGAAAATCCAAGATAAACGAAATGTTATGCAAAGATGAAGGGATACTTTACCCGAGTGTTGTTGATTCCGCTGATGTCTGGATATTCATCGTGATCAGTGTGAGCACTCGCTAAAACATTTAACAATCGTCATACAGTTTAGCTAAAGTTTTCGCATGGAAACAAATGGTCAGAAGTCTAAGGTCAAAACGATATGCTGAACTTTAAATACAAATGGTAACGAACGATGGCACGTAACTATTATTCATAATTAAACCGATTCACAAATCATGTATTAGAACTGATATAATGATTAGCACCTGATGTGGGCTCTGGTGTTTCACTTAAAATCATTAAAATGTTGCTTTTTCTACAGTACATCTCAAAATGCAACTGTTACAATTCCAATGAAAATAATTTCTACGTGCTAAATGAAAAATATTTATCACTCCTACTCTAAATAACTTTTTTTGACCATAAACTTCACACAACCCAAATATTGCGTTATATTTCAATATCATCCCATTAGTTAAAGGAACATGTTAACAGCAGCCCAGGGATGGAGATGACCACGGATGCACAAACCAAAACCAAGTTAGGGTAAGTCAAGTGTTAATTAATATTAAAATGCGCACAGCTCGTTAGTTATTTAGTAAGTGATCAGATGTTATTTTTCGAATGTGGCACGAGAGCCTTATATCAAACCCTTACACTTGCTCCTGGTTTCGTAAGTGTTATCCTCGTACTCAATTTCAGTTTCAGAGTCCAATTCTTCTGCAGTCTGTAAAATGGGATTGCATTTGTACACTCGACAAATATATAATAACAACCACGTTAAAAAAAAACACTGCTTTCTTCAAACAAGAGACCGTGGAACCCGCTTTGCCCATGAGATCTGTTAAATCAGTCTCCGTCCCTGAGCATAGCTGCTGCAAAACATTATTTTGTGCAGCTTACATTTGCTACGAGTATCATAGGTATTTTGCTCGTCCAAAACTACCTCTTCGGGATCCAGTTCATCATCGGTCTAAGCGAAAAACTCATATTATTGCCCATAATCCCAGAATCTTTCCGCATTCTGGGTTATTTTCACAAAGCAATTAGCGATCATCTACGATTTACTAAAATTCCTAATCCTCAAATTTAAAATAACTCGGAAATCGCAAAAAAGTTACGAAAAAAACTTCAAATGTATTGATTAATTGCTGTTGTATTCTGTAATCCTACCCTGTTCATGAGGACAGCACGCCTGATCTCTCGTACGCCGTCATAGACCAGTCGGGAGGCATCAATGAATTCGTTTTCGTCAACATCCCGCTGTGGTGAAGTGCCCAATGCCTCCACAGCTATCTCAACTCGCTGGGCAAAGTTCGGCATAACTGTGTCAGGAGAGAAACATGTTGAATGCAACCAAAAATACATCTTCCACAAATTATAAGCAATTTTTCTTGCAACTAATACCCTGATCACGCAGAACAGCAACAGCTTCCAACACCCGCTCTGTGTATATTCCAGGTTCGTAATTATCCATTTCTGCAGTTACGACATTGCACACTCGAGCAGAGCGACCTCGTATTGCCCCTGCCGTGCGATCGAGAGTATCGGCGTCACCTTCCTGAAGAGCCAGTACGCATTTATTCACATCTTCTAAGATGTGATTTTCTGCAATACCACGGGCGAAGATGCCGATGAGAAGCATGCCAAGCAAAAGTTAAAAACTCATATGCTCCTGAAATTGTGTCCAAGCTATCACAAATGCATTTGCTGACCTGAAACTGCCAAGAAGTCGTCAATGGTGGTAATGTCATCAACAGCTTCCGTTAAGATGCGCACTTGGTTTTCCCACGCCTCCTTGAACACGTCCATGTTCTCCTGAGCTACTTTTGACCGGGGTCTGGCAGCCAAAATTCTTGCTGCATTAATTACCTTAGAGCAAACAATGATAGATTGATTAATAAGGGCAATTTAGGAAAATCAATGGCAGCAACTATGGAACTTTAAACACTACTTTATTAGAACTTTTCTGAAAATTAGACAACTTACTTGTGGGCACAAATTTTCTATCTGAGCAGCGGCAAAACGAACCATTTTTACCCCATCCTCGTTGTTTGACATTGAACATGCCAAATTCGCCACCTATTTGACGACAAGTTAAACATGCAGAAAATGAAGTTAGGGTTACTTCATGGGAAAGTAACGAGCATCCTGCTACAGGACATACCTCAACTAATTTGTTTGCATGTTCAGTGAACACTTGTGCATACTCCTCGACTTCCTTCTCGTTACCAGCCTTGGCAGCTTCGATAAGCACCAATAGTGGAACGTTGGTTTCCAAGAACGAATCAGAGACATGATCCACCACAGCTTTGCGTAGCTGCCGGCGCAAGTCCCGTGTTTTGCGGCACATGTGATCGATCGCTTTCTCCAAAGTTTCGATTGGTGCCTTTTTCCCCACCTGGTAAATAAGGCAAGCTACTCAGTATTGTAAGGATGATAAGCATGCAAGTTCTAAGGTATGCAAATCTCGCTCAAGATCTGAGATCCCTTATATTCAGTTAAATCATAAAAAGACATCAGGCCTCTTACACTTTTTAAATATTTTTCATGCTCAAGATTTTTTCCATTACATTTTCAAGATTGCCTTGCATTAAATTTGAAAATTACCAATATTGTTTTGATGTCTCATGGAGCTTGGTATAAAAACTTAAATGTTTAGCTAACCAGTGTTTACGACTTATTAAAACCCTGATATTCGTAAATCTACAGCTCTACCAGAGCATATAAACTGGCAACCTCTCATACATTTGCCATGTATTCTGACAGGAGATCTTGCAGAGCCTGGCGAACGGCATTGCATTCAGCTACGATTCTCTCCCTTCGCTCATCCCTTGTGCATGAAGAGTCTGCCATGAGAGCTGCACCGCTGATGATACTTTCCAACCTCTCTTCAAGTGATGGGCGAGTGCGAATCTCGTTATATGTAAGAGGGTCCATGATTATTCGTTCCTATTAGAAACAAAATCACCTAAAACTTCAGAAATGCAACAGTGATGCACGATAATTGCAAACAAGAGAAAACATCTTGCATCAAAATCGTCAAGTGCTGCAGCAAGTTCTCCAGGACCATCATAAGGCTGTGCTGCACCTCCCAACGTTTTGCCTTGAGCAACATCTGCAATGGTGTTGACAGCTTCACACACTTGCTTGTACACATAGTCTCTGTTGGCTTTTGCAGCAGCCAATTCTGGATGGCGGACATAGGCCTAGAAATCACATAACAATAAACAACTAACCATCCTTCTCAATTACTAAAAAGATTTGCCACTAGGCGTTACCTTTGAAGCTGTTAAGAGCATCATGCTGTGTTTCTTCAACACAGCACGTGCTGCAGCTAAATCATCACGAAGGCGAGGGTCTTTCAGCTCCTAATATATGAAATTTTCATCAATAAACAATTTTTTTTTGGCAAATGAACTAATTTCCAATTCATGAAAATGTCTAAAATATTTATTTATAAAGACGCAGAGGGCTAAGGATCTGAAGCTTCTTACTGATTGACGTTTGGCAGCCTGTTGGATCAAATCGACGGCATTGCGCCCAAATTGTCGGAATGAGTCCAGCAGCTCAGATTGACTCGATGCATTTTTCACCTTCTCTAAATCATCTTCGACAACACGTAGCGATTTCAGAAGTAGATGGACATCCACCATGTCCGCTAAGATGAGGAGGCGTGTCACGGCTGAGAGCAAATTTCTAGCAGAGCGCACCATATTTCCTCGCTTCAGGGAAGAGCAAGGGTCCTCTGCAAACTCACGAGCTGCTTGACTCATAATAGCACCTGTATAGTGTCAAAGTTTGGTATATAAAACTTTGTTTGCCCAAATCTTTATGGGTGGCAATTAACTGACAGATTTTTTGACTGGAAATTATTTTTCAAACAATCCATTTTATCTCGGGAACCATTTTTGCACAAGTAACTCATCGAAATTTCTGTCCTTGTGGCGTTACCTTAGTCAGATACTCCTCTGTTTGGGAGGACTTTCTTACCAGTTTTGCGAACTTCTTCAACAGCAGACAACATTTCTTGTTTAATATCAGGATTTTCGTAAGCAATTTGTTCGCCTTTTTCTATAAAATTTTCTGTTGCTTTTTCAACCGCTGCAACAAGCACGTGGGCACGCTTTGACCGCCCTTTCTTTTTCTTTGAAGGGCCCTTTGTGTTAACCAAGGTTGTTACCTGAAAGAATACATATGTTTTATGCACACACATCATCGGACAAATGCTAGATCTAAACGGAAGTTTCTCTACCTGAATAACCAAAGGCTCAAGAGTTTTTTCAACTGAACGAGTGCGAATTTCCAAATTTTTTGGATCCCATTTTAGCGCCATTGATCCTGTAATCAGTTGGTTATCTCCTGACATCATCTTGTTAACTGAACTGCTAATCAATTAAAAGAAAGAAAAAAACATAACTATTTTATTTTTTTGTATTTTAGCTCGTTTATATGAAAAGCTTTGAAATATAACTAACTACCAGCAAACGTTTTATGCAGATCTGAATTCGGTAGGTTCTGGAACATCAAGTAAGTACCTGGGATAGAAAATTAATTCCTAGGCACGTAACAGTAAGCTCCTTGGCAGGCAGAAAATCTGTTGAAACAGTCCAGTACAAAACCCAAGGATCGTTCACAGCTTAACAATATATGCTTGCAAGCTTACAGCTTGCCTTGGCTATCAAAAACAAAACGCTGTGATGTACCGGTACCTTCAATTAGAGTTCTATAGGCTTACGTTACATTTCTTTTTCATCGGCTTTGCCTCCATAAAAAATGATATAACTCAACCTTAAAAAAATGTTAACAAAGCCTAGTTTTTTTCCGTATATTAAAATTACCAGAATTTAAATGCACACCATAGTATGATAAATGCCGACGAACTCGTCCGAAGGGAGGTCATTAAAGTTCATAGCATCGATGACTGAATGCAAAGATTCAAAGTAGCGTTGAATAGATAATAAATGTGTTACTTTAGCTCCTTTATCGCCGAGGTAAACAGTTTGGAAGTAAAAGCGTTATTAACGCCAGTTTTCATTAATTCTTTGGTGACATAAAAGAAGATAGTTTACGCCCTAGGTAAGCCTAATATTTGACATTTACAAATGTCAATCGCAAACATACAGTAGTTGTAACTTAATTAAAGGTTAAAGGCAAGCTTAGGATGATAAAAAGCTAGAAAAATAACTCCGTACTTCGAAAAATATTATACATTCAATAAATAATACTTTACTCACGGATAACACCTGCAAAATAGTCGAAATTCCTCGAGCTTGAGTCACCTGGCAGCGATTTCGATAGAAAAAATCAACGGAAGTTCTCATTACAAGTTCGAATAAAATGACGTAATGGCGGAAGTAGGTGTCCACTTCGTCTGCTAGTGAATGGTTCGCCAATATGTTATGAACATGGCGCCAAGGACTGCATGTATTTATGCCTTGTACTTTGTGTGGAACTAATTCAATAAAAAATAACCTCTGTATAAATATTAAGTCACTTGTTATGTATTTTTGTTGCTTCCTACATTTGAAGTTATTAAATTACCACAAAAATTTTTTCATATTTTTTAGTTACTTTTATAATATTAGCATCATGATATTAGTAAGTTCATCAACGTCATGTTACCAAAAGTAAAACTCGAGATGCATTGTATTGATAAGACAATCTTTATCATGAAACTTAATAAGAAAAAAAACAAAATATGCAATTCAACAATTTAAAAAAATGTTGGCAACATATATAAAGACCTTCATTTAAAAATAAACATCTCTTGCACGAGATTGATTGTCACAAAATCATTTCTGCATAAATGCAAACGTTCATAATTTTTCGAACTGTCTCAAATCAATGACTTGCAGTCTCAATTAATTTGAAAATCACTAATTTATTTTTCTACAATTCAAAAATATATTACAATATACCATTTAGACTGATCACTTGTTCTTACAAGATGATGTCAGAAAATATCACAATGGCTGCGTTTGGAAACTTTCAAACTGCATATATTGCCTGCTGCGCTCTCCGTCTACCACAAAACCCACGGCGGTTGATTCTGCTTGTGAAGAGGAGTGCTGGACACATTTACCGGTATGTTTATTATTGCCTTTTCGAGTGACAATCTGTGCAGTGTTTTCAAAATCATGTACCTGGAAGTAGTAAAATATAATTGATTTCAATCGCCTGCTTTCCATACTGGGAAAATTTTAAGGATGAACTTACCCGTCCTTTCCTAAAATAAATAACGCTGGAATCTCCACATTCCTGTGCGTCTCATCATCTTGCATATAAATCAAATCGTTATCGTTATGAATGTCCGAATCCATGACAATGACTGCAAGTGCGCCACTTTGCTCTGCTTGAACTGCCTTACTCAAAAACGAACATTCCCTGCAAGAAAAAGTATCATCAATTCATTACAAATAAAGAAAGTTGATCATCAGCAAAAGAGGTAAAACCTAAATGCTAAGTTATAAATACCCTCTGATAACTAAAGCAACACTCCCTGTCAACTTGAGAGCATTCACAGGCTGGGAACAACCATGGAGCGGCTCCACAGGAACTAATGGCACATTATACAGAGCTTCCTTCTGCAAAAAAAATTCAATTTGGCAGTCAAATACTTGCAAAACCTAGGCCTACCTCACTGATGGTGCATCAAGCTTATAGCCTACTTACAAATGGTGCACCGAAGTGTTTAGAGCGTGCGATTTTAAATGTGTACTTGATCTCTTCTGGGCGTACAACTTGAAAGTACAATTCCTCCTCTAAAAGGATGCCAAACTGTTCAAAGAAACTGCAGGACGCTGAAAATTAAAACAAACAATATCAGCAAAAAGGTAGCCAAGCCTTAATTCTACGAATTAATTTGGAATTTAGTGAAGTAAAACCAGACTGTTATTTTTGCAAATTACTGAATTTGGGAACTAAACAAGTATATTTTTCTTTCGCCGGTGTCATGTTAATTGCTGACATATAACATTATTATAATAACATGATCGAATAATGCGCATTACCTAATCCCAGTAGCGAGATGACGATCAATAACGAATACGGATCTAAATGCGGTACGGAAGCCATTTTCATCCATTAGACTTATCGCGACCTGGTTTTCATCAAATTGATTGCATTTGTTAGCAAACACAGCTGAAACGTATCCACGGCTACTTGTTATTAATTGTCATATCGGCGTTTTGTTGCCACTTGCGAGGCATCCTATAGCGTCCTGCCACATGTACTGCACAGGTACGAGATTGCGTAATATGCCATACAGGGTGTCCAAAAGCTATATTTAGGATGATGACTCACTAGGGGGTCATCCATAAAGAACTTCCATGTAAGGGAGGGGTTTGCGCAGTTTGCATGCATGGGTGACAAAAAACCCAATAACACTATTGAATTTGGTTTTCTGTATCATTAATATTTATAATAAAATACAACCACATATAATTCAATGAAAAACATCTAGTCTTCAGGGTGAACTATAAAACAACTTTGTTTTTCCTAACTGCTCATCACATGCGCGAAGTCGTAGGCGCCAAAAACTTCTTTCCTTTCCTGCAATTCGGCCCAGCCAATCTGCGGCGCTTGGTTTGCACTGTGCTTGAACTCTGCGAAACAGCCTCTGGTTCATTTGCAGGAATAGCAGATTCATCCACCTCCATAGTACCATTCTGAAATGTGCAAATTCGGTGCAAAAATGAGGTTGGCACCAAGAAGAGACCAAAAGCTTGAGCTAAATTTTAGTTCATTCTTCACAATGCCTGGGATAGACAAATTTTCCAAAGAATGGCTTGTTGCCTTAAACTCACCTGTTCGTCATCACTGTCGTTATTTTGTACACGTTTTGCAAGAGCTTCCTTAATTGCACTGTAATCCAGACGAAAGTCTCGATTTGTACTCGGCTTGATCTTTTCAGTCAATTTCTTATTCTGAAGTGAAACAAACTCAATTTCTGTAAAGGTCTATAATTTTCAGTTTCCATATTTTCATTTTTAAAAACATCTTATTTATTTATTTTAATTTGGGTGCTAATAAAAATTGATCATACTGTTGGGAGGTAATACGTCTTCCATATTAGGTTTCCTTATGTAGAACGTCACAACGTACCTTAGTTTTTGCTGCCAGCTTTATAAGCACTGCCTCAAAGCTCTCGATATAGAAAACAGCTTGTGCATTCACCTTTGACTCTTTCATGGCTCTAGACTGAACCAAAAAATATATTTAAAAAATGCAAAAAGCTGACTTCACTTTACCAGGAACTGCAAAAACCGTCATACAGCCAGTGAGCCCGCTATCTTTTTCATCTTTGTTCGAGCTGATTCTGGCACATCCTGTACGAATAAATGGTTACACTTAGCCGTGGGTATCCGTGGGTAGCCGTGGGGGCTGCTGAATATCTTACCGGCTGTTGATAAAAAGCCATAAAACTATACACTTGTCTAGTCAAGCGATCCAGCACAAGCGTCACCAGTCTTTGGAAGCGAGAGCACATCTCTTCACCAGTAGTTGTTATCAGCAAATACTAAGCAAAGAGAAAAAATATAAAGCACAAGCAACGCCATTTTACGTTTCTCGAGAGCATCTGAAATGACTTACATATTTTGTAAATTCTCCGAGGATAGAATAAAACTTGGTAAGCCGCTGCATGATGCTTTCGACAATAGGCCCAGCAGGAATTGACGTTAGGAGAAATTGTTGCAGGCACGAAGTGGTTTCAAAAATTGCAGAACAGATGCTCCTTTCCTTGACCACACGAATATCAGTGTCAATAGTCTCAGCATCTAATAACAACAATGCTTAGTAGTAAACAAACCCAAAATACTAGAATAATTACAGATTTTTGTAGCATCTATATATATATATATATATATCAGAAGACGATACAAATGTTCACAGTTTTTACTCATATTTTCATTTGGCAATAATTAAAAAGCATTACCCTTTGCCGTAAATTTGGATTTCAGCGCATTTATAACCCATTGAATGTTGCTCAAAAATTTGTCAAGATACTCTAGAAGCATAACCACCACAGTGGAAGTGGATCCCACGTTGACAAGCGAATAAACAACCGCCTCAGAATTATCGACCTCCGTGTCCTGAAATGACAATTTTACATGTGTACATATATTTAAAATTACATTACACTTATGCAAATCGAAAAAGTAGGAAATGTGAAAAATGCACACCTGCAGGTCACCCAAGGTTTTATAGACGTCTTCTGCAAGTTGTTTCAAGACTTTTAAATTCCCCGTGGTCTGAACATTTATCTTCAGTAGCAACGACAACAGGAGTTTAACAGTTGACAAATCATCTTTAACAAAAATTTCCAAAATCAAGACATAAGTGATTGCAATAATTGTACGTAGCATGAAATTTCTAGAGCAAAACTGTCAGCTATACCAATGCTTTTCTCTTTGCAAATTTGGTCAGCCCATTCAAGCAATTCTGGGAAGAGTTGTGACGAAGAGGGTAGATAATCGACAAGAATTAACATAACTTTTATTAAACACGCAGCATCCTTGTACTTTGTGGCGTCTTCTTCAAGGGACAACGTTCTGACAATCAAACGCTAAAAAACGGAAATATGAACTTCAAATAAGGTTTGTGAGTTAGCAAGGTTCGTGCATTTTCTCTAAGATCTAATTTACCTGAACCCGCTTAAGAAGGTTGCCTAGACTGGCCTCCCCCATAGCAGTTGACTGAGATGCACTTAAGCGCTGCTTTTCTTTTGCTACAACAAAGAAATAAATTGAGATGAAAAAAGTTCAAAACATTTGCAGTAATAATTATAACAAGTCTGGTTTTTTCGATATTACACCAACATTTACACTGTATGTAACTTGGTAGATGCCCTGATAAAGCCAGGATTTGTTTTGACAATGACATAATTAACCAATGGTAATAATTTCAAAAATACTTACACAAGCTCGTTAAAAATGCTAACATTTTCTCCCTAAATTTTTCATCGACCACCGCCAGGGTTGCCGCAAAGCCTTCCAGACACTTCTGGGTGATGGTAATTTCAGAAGAGCGTTTGTTAGGGATCATCACAAGTTCGTTAGTGAATCTATAGAAGAATAGCTTTCCAATCGTGCAGCAGTATTGAAACACTTCCTCGGGCTTTTGTGGTTCATTTTCGAATGATCCTGTCTGCTGAATTTGTGCAATTTTTTGCGTGGCCATGTTTAGCAAATAAATCTGGAACTCTAGATGCTGCCTCAGTTCAGCAAGTGCTTCATGATTTTCTGGTAGATTGTCTCTGAGAAGCAAAACTTGCCATTTTACCCACAAATATAAAATAAAGCTAGTACTTCATTAATGTAATCTACTTACAACAACATGGCCTTCATGATTGTCATAATAAATCTTGAAGTAAGAACAGTGCCAGTTGTTAAACCACAAATAGAGACTTTTTCATCATTTTTCTGCTTGGCTTTTCCTTTTCCAGGTTTGACCTTTACTATACCAAAAAGTTTGTTATACCTCTCAAACAATTGCAAAACCTTTTCTGCCGTAGATGTACTATAAGAATTAAGAAGAAAGGTTTCGTTAAGTAATTTTTCTAAATACACATCAAAATAAAAGTTGGTTACAGTAAAGTTATAAATCATTTGTGGTTTTTTATCTTTATTATCTGCAAATAATCAAAACTAGTACTAAATGCGCACTTACGCGCTAGTAAGAGATGTTTTTTAAAACATGGTTTTCCGAATTAGAATGACATCATTGCAAATCGTTAACACTCAATGGCTTCTAGAATGTATGTTGCTTAAAATGGTAAAAACAAAATTATAATCCAACCTGTATTCGGTACTTTTCAGAAATAAATATTCCATGAGAGCTTCATAGACGCCTAATACTATGGTGGCCACCAAGTAATTCTTTGCTCCAACACTCGTAGTCAAACTGTAATCAGCTACTTTGTCCTTAGAAAAACAAGAAAAAAAACAGATGAAAATTTTAACCATTAAATGAAGAGAGAATTATATGCACACTTACTAGCTCAAAGTCTTCCAGATCGGCATCAACCATGGCAGTAGTAACACCATCCATCAGAGATACCAAAGGATGATTCCATACGTTGGAATCGAACATGTCTTCGCTTTCTAATCCAACACTTCTAGTTTTGGCTATTTTCACACAGTCACGTATGCACCCAAGAAGATAAGGCTACCGATGAATGCAGCATCGTGATCAACATCAAAATATCTCAAGAAAAAACTGCTAACATATAAAAAAAACGCTTACTAATGGTTCTAAATAAATGATCACGTTTCCTTGAATCTTGTAACATTTTTCCAACTGAAGTGGTGGTCCTTCTTTAGTGTCAATTACCAAACTTGCCTATTCATGGTAAAAATCTACACGTATTAGGTTGCATTCATTTTATAGGAGTAAAATATTTGTACAGCCTAGTTGAAAAAATACCTGGGAATGCAACATATCCAATACACCATCCACCAGATAAGGACTTGCAGTGATAATAGCGGAGAAATCCTGAGAAACAAATCAAGAATAATTTCACTTTTACAGCAATGGTCACTAACAGGGTATCTTAGCACTTTTATTAGGTATTCAAAAATTGACAAGATAATTTTACCTAAAATATTTCTTTAGAAAAAAATATTTGGCAGTTATAAACTTAAATTATTATTCCAATTTAAAGAATTGTTAATTTGAATTCTTTGTATTTTGATGTGTAATATTAGAGTAGATTTAATTTTTCATAGCACCCCACACTCACCTGATAAAGTAATGCTCGCACATCAGCTTGCTGCGTGAAAGCACGCCTTAGCATTCCCAAAACCTCTAAACAAAGAGCTTCATTTGCCTTATTTTGCATGGGCATATGAACGTCAGCAGAAAACTAAAAAAAACTCGGCAAATTGACTAGCATTTCAAAAAGTGTATACGAACACAAATTCATTCACCAAGTTAAACTTTATAGTAATTGACTGATTATACCTGACTAGTTCTTGATGCTTGAGACACCTGGCTATTGGGCAGAGCACCCATGATCCGGAAATGCTTCAAACAACTCAGAAAGCCGCTAACAGCGATTTTTCGTCCCTCAACTTTTCGTGAAAAGAGAGCCTTATGCAGCAGAATGATAACGGCGTCCCTCAACGAGGAATTTGCGGCGAGCAGAGGCATGATGGATTTCAGCAAATCGAAAGCCGCAACAGTTGGTAGGCTAACAATGTAGTCCAGCAGGTGTCTGATTTTGCTGACGTTCTCAAAGTAAGGATGATGAGATATTTTGATTGTTTTCATTAAAAGAGCTATAAAATAAAGAAAAAGCAGCATAATCTCAAGGCTCAATTAGCACATCATAATGCATGCTCCTGGCAATGGATAAAAACAATATTATGACTACCACTTGAAAACTCGAAAAGCAGACCAGAAAATAAAAAATGAGTTTGAATAATAACTACAACTGAACTATATATTGAATTTCCGAAAGGAACAACTGAATTGCAGCGCTTAAAAGAAACTGTTAGGCAACTAACCTAAATACTGCTTCAATAACGACTCATTAGTTGGAACAATACGACGCAGTATTTCTTTTACAACAGTTTCCCGGACTGTTCTATTTTCCTAAATGTAATGGAAACAAATAAATGTTATACAGTCAGACTGTTATGCCAACAAACACAAGTGATTAAATCGAACATTTACCTTGTATACGTTAAGTATAATTTCTGAACCAATAGAACTGGCCATTACGTTAGGTGAACTATTGTTTCCAGCGGCAACCTTTGGGCCATGGAAGTCCATCAGTGCAAACCCGAACTGGACAAGCCCTTGGGTAACATGGTCCCATCCTTTTGCACTAAAGAAATTCAATTCCATTTTAATTCTATTTCAGGATGCAGACAGACTTAAAGATTTTAACTCAAATAATATTAACCTGATTGAAATGGTCTGCATGATGATCTTATTGATATCGTGCTTACTCATTAGAACTGTTCTAGTCCAAAACGAGCTCTGCCTGAGTGTCTTCTCCTTGTTGTAATGCAGAATGGCTGCTCTTAGATAGTCAAATACCTAAAACAAGAAGTTATCAAAGACTAAACTTGCCATTTAAGCTCATCATAATTGAAATATTGGATAGTGCTTACTCGTTGTTGGAATTGTGACTCACTAGCTATGCATAAAGATAAGCAAAGTATAAATTGGGAAATGATCCTTTCAGGTAAGCACTTATTAGTCTAGAGGAATGAAATACAAAAGTGACAGATGGTTTTCAAATAAAGTTTACCAACAAAATGGAAAAGAGCACACTAATTCAACAGACCTTTAAAATCGAAATGAATTCTTCTCCAAGATCCCTGTCAAACTTTATTGCAAACAGGGTATGTAAAAGCACTGTTCCTTCGCATCGATGCAGTTCCTCCTGCTTACAGGATTCCTCGACCGAATTTAAGTCAGTATCCTGGGGTGCCTCATTTATTTGCCTACATTTTGTCTCTTCCTCATTAAAGAAATTAACAAGCCCTTCCAACACCAATTTCTTGTGGCCCTAAAGCAAAATTCGGTTTCAACCAGCTTACTAGCATAATTTGTCAAAGTTCTGATAATCGTTTGAACATATCCTAGCAACATACTTTCAAACTTAACACGAGGGTCTGATAAACCAGTGGTGGAATGCTATTATACTCCACATCTTGAAGGGTTCTCAGGATTTTATTGATTACTTGTTTGAGTTCGTCAGGAGATAAGGAAAGACTTCTAAAAAAGTAACAGAAAGTTTCATCAACACATGTTCGTTTATGGTAAGTAAACTTTCCGAATATATGTCAAGAAGTTTGAAAAAAATTTAAAACTGTTTTAATCTTCTAGAAATATTAATTAACAAAAATCAGTTCTGTCAGCCTCGTTACAATGTTTACTTACTTAAACACTGTGACCAAGCTCACAATCATATTTGAAGGCCATCTTTGAAATAAAGAAAAACGCATAAATAATGCAAATGTCAGTGTCCATGATTTACAGCTTGCACAGCTTCTGAATGCTATATTATTTACAAAACGTCTTCTCCATGTTTTTTCTTAATGACCATACCTGCTCGAGCAGATGGTGTTCACTACATGAGACTTGTATTCCTCGCCAGTCATGTGACCATCGACATAAGGCACTTTCTCATAAGTGGATATGCATGACAATATTTGGGGGAAGCATTCGAGCCACCTAAAACAGCGTTATGAATGGCTTCAACTGGAGGCAAATTGAATTTTAAAAATTAACAAATAAAAATAACATAATATTATGCTAACTTTCCAGGACTGTGTTCTTCACTTTTAAATGATTCTATAAAGAGCTCAGATAAATTGGCCAATGATTCTGGTGGAAAAAACTTGATCTAAAGAAATTCAAATAACCGTTATAAAGGGGACAGTAGTAATGAATATACTTGCACTCAATTGGACTCAATTCAGGCTTACATCTAAGAGAAGTATGCCAATAAGTTTTGTTGTTGTAAAAGATGATGTATCGCCTCTTTGCAGGAAACGAATGGCAGCACTATAGATGGCCTCGCGTCGCTTGGCATTTTCTGCTGTAATGCAAGGGAGTCCTATAGCAGCACAGAGGTCAAAGTCAATAAAGTTAAAGCAATAAATTAAAGGAAAATCAAGTACATGAATGTTTAGCTTGCCACGAAAAATTGCAGTGAGCAACTTAGGCGTCTCCTCCACTTGTTTTCGAATGCATGTTTTAAAGCACGAACAAAGCTAAAGAGTTATGAACTTGGATTAGCAAGTAACAAAATAAGTTTTCTTCCCAATTGAGCTACAAATATACGCCCTAATATATTAATAACATTTATAGAGTTAAGCATAAATTCCATCTATGCAAGATCTCATTCAGACCTCACTGCCCTCAACAACCAACTGCATGGGTATTAATTTTTAAGCCTGAGCTGAGGCATACATCAATCAAAGAGCTCACCTCAGATGGTGACAACTTTTGAATATGTCCTTCTAGGGATGTGAAATTCTCTTCCTCGAACAATTTCAAAATTTTCTCCATTCTTCAGACAAAAAAGGTAACTAAACAGAAGAAATTATTTGCAAACCCCACCAAATTTCCGACTGTTTTTTCGTGGACACTGAGCCTTTGCTTGGAGCGTCGCACTTCGCTAGGTGGCAGCACCGTTTAGAATTGAGCCATAATATTACCATTATCATAAGGGCTCTTATTTATTAACAGCTTAGTCAAGGCTAAGCAAAGGTGAAAACATTGAGTATTTTTAATGCCGTATTTAAGTACGGACAATAGCAGTATGAAACCTTAAATTGCCCCATAGCACATTGGAGGTTCCAGAACGCTTTTATTTATTTATTATAATATTTGTATTATATAATTACTGATTACGGGTTATACGACCCCAGTCAATCCGAAAGTACGCCGGATTAACCGAGGTTGGTCAAAACCTCGGATAATTAAACCTTGCTTTGCCTTGACTAAGCTGTCAGTAAAAACGAGCCCTCATGATCATGGTTATAATCATGAAAGTCGGATAATCCGAAGGTCCGCCGGAAGCAAAACCCGGGTAATCCGAAAAGTCGGATTAACCGAGGTTGGAGACAAAAACACGGATAACCGCTAAATATTTTCCGGCGCTTTGCGCATCGACGTTTTACGTGTGATGCAAAAACTGAACTAACAATAGTTTCCTATCAGCAATTACAGTATCATTAAACTTTAGTGCAGTTTAATAAAGTCCATCGGTCTCCATATTTTGCACTTTGTACGGATTTCGTAGTAAGCATAATTTTTAAACTTAATTTATGATTGAACAATAAACTTATATAGTAAATCTTATATGGTGAATATAAAAATTAAATAATTTGTCCTCTTACGTTGATTGGCAACTGACCAACCAATGGATTAATTCTAACCCTTTCACAAGTAATGACTGTTATAGAGGAATAATGTCAAGAAAGCACCGATAAGTTTCTACATTATTTCTAAACGCATATTTCAGGAAAGAAATGACTTTAAAGGCCGCTTGCACCAATACAAATTAAGCTAAACCCAAAGTAAACCTCTAGTTAGCTAAGGAACAGTACTGCACCACAGCAGGTTAACTAGCAGTTGACCATAGTTTTGGTTTGAAGGCAATTTTAACCCAGCTAATAGGCAGGTTACCAGGGTTTGTAATTTAATGCAATTTTCCCAGAATTCCTAGCTGCAACAGGTTATCTCTAATAATTTGGAATTTGAATTACAGTTGCTGAAAATAAATAAATAAATAAATAAAAACTTTCTTAAAATGATACATTTATTATTTTATATCGAAATTCAACAGAATATGTTGTCGTTACGCAAAACGTTTTCGTATATTTTGCCATTTCCCAGAGGTGAAAAAGTTAAAAGTCGCTGTTTTAAACTACTCGTACCTAATCCGGCACATTTAATTTTTTTTGGTAACGTTCCAGACCATATTGAAATTTGAATCTTAAAGCCGAGTACTCTAAAATTTAAACGTAAACATAAACATAAAACTTTAAACTTAAAATTTGAAATTAAACTTAAACATAAAACTGAAAACAAAGTTAAAATACAACACCATTGTATACGTATGTGTATTTATAACCATTCACTTCTGAAGTTATGTGATTTTGACCTCATTCTGTACCAAGGATTTCATCTTTGATATTTTCAGTAACTGTCACAAAATAATTTCGTGGTGTTAATTAGCCTGTGCATTGAAACCAGCAATTGCGCCATTCTTCAACATGTCACCTTGTGGTGTTAGTGCCATTGACCCCCTTGATATCCTCATAAAATGTAGTTTAGGGGGCATGCCACCTCCAAATATTACAGGTTGGTGTAATAAGTCTCGAATACTAGTTTGCAAAACATGGCACAAATAGTATAATATATTTTCATTCAGAACGGAGGTAAACTATGCCCTTACTGCATTTTCTATCAATTGGTTAAGGTGGTAACAACATAGATCGTGCTTTAAATTTCTGGAAAAGAACTGGAAAAAAATCATAAATGGCCAAAAAATTAGCAGTATTATTAGTTCTTATCGGATTGCTATGGCTAACCAGCGTAACCAATGGTGAGTAGATGAAATTTTCTTTATAAAACTAATTATGCGTTTTGGCCACTTTAAAAATGTCTTGCTACTATACTGATACTGATTGGGTCACTTTCAAGTACCTTGTACATATTATTAATGTTATCGAAAAAACATTTTGCAAATAGTTAAATGCGGTAAATTTTTTGAGCAAATTTGTGAATAGTTGAATGGGTGTTTTTATATAATAAGTTAATTAATTTAAACGGCCCGTAATTTATCTGCAATGTCGTTTATAAAAATAAATGTTTTTCATTATTGAAAATATCAAGTTATTTATTATTAACTGTGCATAATAAAGAATATAATTTGTAGAAAAAATCTTATCAAAATTATCGATGTTCAAAAATTGTTTTTGCTATGCTCTTGCTTTCCAAAAAATAAACGTTTTTGGAGAAAAACAGCATTACCAAAGAAAACCAGATACACGTGAAACAACCCGAATTGGCCAACGTGATCTCACATTAATTATAAAAAGAGCGTATAACTTACATAATTATTACACGAGCAATCAGCTCATATAAGTGGAATTCTTATCAAATTTGCGTAATTTTGAAATACAACACCTGTATGGAGAACAATTTAACTTGCATCTGTCTGAAAATCAACATATTTAAAACACTTAACGGATACCGGTATTTGGTTCGCTGAATTAAATTGTCTTTTGCTTCAAATTTAGGCCATTTTTTAAAAACTTTTTTGAGCTTTATGCAAGATGATGACTTTCATTAATTTTGTGTCTCATCTAAATAAGCAACTGTGATATTTTAATGTGTTTTTATAAATTGCATATGATATTTACGAACTATTGGATTGCTTTTATTTATTTAGCAACCAAGTTCTTCACGATTTGGGATATTTGCGATTTCGTCTGCGAAAAAAACTGCTTTTACCTGGGTGGGGTGGTAGGTGGCTCCTGCGCGTACGGCAGATGCAGTTGCAGGGTCCCTGTCACCATCAAGCCAAGGACGACCACCCCCAAACCCAAACGCAGGAAACCAAAGTTGCCCTATTTCCACTTCGCCCTAAACTTACCGGCTAAATGGTTTAACAAGAAATTCAAGGGATACCCACCTCCAGGGAGCTACTACCCTAACCCTTATCCTTATCACGGATAACATATTAAGATGAAATATACGGTCAGAGACCCACCTCAGTCCTCAAAGTTGTTCTCAAAAGACACACGTTGCCCTACAACAAAATGTTACAACAATGTATCGTGTTTTACCGAAGGTCATTTTGGAACTGAAAGCCATGCACCTGCTGTATATTGTATTATTTTTTTATTACTTGTTTCACGTGTGACCGAAGTGCGTGTTATTTAAGAATAAAATTTAAGATGCTGCACTAGTTTCCCTTCTCTATGGTAAGTACCAATGTCATGACTGCGGTTGTCATTGACACTTCATTGGATTTTTATCGTTGAATTTCCACTCAATGAGTGTCAGTGTCACGACCTCATCAACGGATTTTCACCCAGGAGAAAACTGGAAAAGTCATGACAGCTTGTGTCAAGTGTCATAACATCATCGTTGGTTTTTTACTCAGTGGAATAGTCATGACAATGAGTGTCGCGACATTATAATTGGATTTTTCATAAAGTACAAATGTCATGACTGCGGTTGTCATTGATGAAAATCCAATGATGATGTCGTGACACTGACACTCATCGTGATGTCGTGACACTGACACTCATTGAGTGGAAATCCAATGATGTGTCATGACACTGACATTGACACATTAGATTTTCATCGTGATGTCGTGACACTGACACTCATTGAGTGGAAATCCAACGATGAAAATCCAATGTGTCAATGTCAGTGTCATGACACTGACACATTGGTTTTCCACTCAATATGTGTCAGTGTCACGATGAAAATCCAATGATGTCACAACATCATCATCGGATTTTCACCCAGGAGAAAACTGGAAATGTCATGACAGCTAGTGTCACTTTCACCAAATTTATTGCAATTTTGCTGAATTTATTTGTTGTACTTTTTTATTTTATTAATTTTTTAGCGAATAGTAATTAATTCTCATCAGTCGAGAAAAATACTTTAGTCATCCGTTCATTTCCTATCACAGAAATTCGCCATAGGCACATTAGCATTGGCCATAGGCCATAGCCACTTCAAGTGGCCGCATTGAAACACATGGAGTAAAAATCCCTGCAAAACTTTTGTTAAGTTTTTCACTTTGCCTTTTTTCCTTTTTTCACTTCTCCTCAGCCAGCCTGCATAAGCCCCGCCCACTACGCGTTGATTGACAGGCGCTGCCGTTTCAAATCACTTGCAGCACAACCCACTTTCTCTAACCGAAAAATCCGTTTGAAATCGCCGCCGAAGAAAGCGTTTGAAATCTCCACCGAAAACGGGCGAAGGCAATCCAAATAAGCGTATACGCCAGCATAATCCGAGGCGACGGCTTTGTTATATTTTAAATTACTGCTGCGGCGCAACCGGTCTCACCCCAACCACAAGCGATGCGCATCGTCTTACTGTATTTCGCCGGCATATTGCCGGCCTCGGGCCCCCAGTCCCCAACGCTACCGAATGCGAAGCGTCTTATCGTCGAAGCGAGCAATACTTATCCCAATAATTTCCCCCGTGCGTTCCCCCCGCGTTCCTGGATCTCCCAAATACCGATTTTTAATAAAATAACCTATGCTAAAAGCTAGATTAAAATCAAATGAAGCTTTTCCCTACCTTCGTCCATGTCGTCGATTCGAGTGTCTCCGCGTTCGACAAAATAATGGAACACAGTGCGTCACGTCATCAGCCGCTAGCCGTTAGCCGCTCAACCGGCTGGCATATCCACTCTATGTATAAGCATTCGGCTAACGGCTGAATCGGCTGATGAATAGCCGATGATGACGTGACGCACTGTGTTCCATTATTTTGTCGAACGCGGAGACACTCGAATCG